>JAHWXV010289916.1:0-17558 GCA_024586415.1 Phrixothrix hirtus | reverse complement strand
ACACACACACACACACACACACACACACACACACACACACACACACACACACACACACACACACACACACACATACACACACACATATATATATATATATGATCAGATGTACATTTACGTAATTTACAGTCATATACATGCAAAAGCGCATAACTACATTCATAATTGGAATCAATTACGTGACTATCCTTTAGATAAATCTATTGTTCCAAGTATTAATTGCCATGTCTCGAAAATTTCTGTTACTAAGCATCATTTCGCAATTTTCAATCTATACTTCCAATTTATGAAAAATTATTTAAAAGTGATAAGCTTACTCACCTATATGATGATTTATTTTCAGATGAGAGGTAATAAAAAAAACATTATTAAGATGAATACATCATAACATGTATGCCAACGAGCACCTACGTTGAAAATATCCAGGGCCTTCAACTGGGGTGGTAGGTATTAATTTTCCATCTGTCTTGCGCACTGCACTGTATCTAAATCAAATATAATTTCCAGTCAGTTTAAATATTTTAAAATGGATCTTTCAATATGTGATGCTATAATAGGACTAATATTAAAAAATAATTTTAACAAACGCTAAAATGAACTATTTTGTTATAACACAATAGTATGCCTTCATTTATAAAACGATTACCGTTAATTATCTTTTGTTCTACACCTATGCATCCAATGAAGGTTCAAAAACCGTAGTTAAAAATTTAGATGTGATAGATACGTCGAGCTTACTGCAACCTCGGTGTTGTTTATTTATTCTATTTTTATTAATTAAAGATTCAATTTAAAAGCGGCCGACAGTTAAATTGATTTTATAGCGAACGCTTTTTAGAAAATCTAATTTTCTAGCATACATTTTGGAGTCCTTTACAAATATTGAGAATCTAAAATCCCAAAGCATTTGTTTATAGGAGTGGTAAGACAATTATTTTATTGTAAATAATAAATGCAATTCTGTTATATCCTGCCATCATAAAAGGAAATCCAAAAAATTTCCTTCTACTGTCTTACGTTTGTTGTAATCTTTGACATAATCTAGCATTGTTTTCTAATTAGTCTTTTGCCAATTTTTATAGAAGTATGTTTATTTTCTTCACATAAGTACTACCACAATATTTGTGTAGATTATTTGAGAATAAATAGATTCAAATACAAATACCAACAAAATGAAAATGAGATCTTTTTAGGAAGTAAGTTTTTATAGTAATATAAACATTTTAAAATTTAGTCTTTAAATTATTTCATTTCAGTGTAAATTTTGACATTTTAAAAAGATTATATTGGTATTATCACCAAAAGAAGAAAGTATTGATATAAATGCTTAACTTTTCTTTTGTAACCCCTTTTGTAGAAATGCTTTGGATGTGCAGAAAATTTCTAATTTAATTAGTGTGTAAATAATACTTATTTTAAATTTAACCTTCTTAAATATTTACCGAGTATGCAATTCCCGTTATTGTTTATTACCTTCCATTTTCTATCATCAAGTTCATAATATCTTAAAATGTCCCTTGTTCATTACGCAATTCTGTTAACTACCTCTTAAAACATATTCCTTGAAGGGAAGAGTTCCAACTTTACTAAACGATCTTTGACAAATAAAACACGCGGTAATATTATAAAAAATGTTTAACCAAATTATACAAAAATTAACACTTAAATTAATTATTCCTAACCTTACTTTGATAAAGTCAAATTTCGAAATCAAAATTTAAACTATACCAAATAATAAAGTTTCTTTTTTTGACACTGTTTAATTTAGAATTTCACCCATATCCATAAGTAACTAAAATTTACCAACCCTTTTTATGTGTAGCTGTACTGATCATTTATAATGTTTCAGTTCATTCTATGGTTTCCAGAAGGAAAGAATTTTCTTATAACACAACATTAACTTGCACTAAACTTAGAGTTGTTAGTACAATTTAATAATCCTTTACTAATAATTCTGAAAAGTATAGAAAACCTTCACGTAGACAATGCTTCAATGTGCAATGTTGCTTGTGTAATTGCTGGTGTATATTCGCATTTGGTATTATTATATAAGCTAAAATATAATTTAGAGTTTATATAAGCTTTCATACTGCATATCACAAGCTAATTTTTGAACTAGTTCAGTAAGAGCCGTTTAATAAATCTCCAAAGCTCCGTTATTTGAGTTTTATATATTTGAAGGAGCAATCTCAGTGTTATCGATTACAATTGGCGCACTCGGTACGATTCTTACAAGCAACTAGGCGTTTTAATTGCTAATTGTGAGACTGAACGTATGGTATATTCATTTGACCAAGTATCGTCAAAGGTAAGGGGAAGATTCCACACTACCATAACATTGCCAAAATCACAAACATCATCCCTAACCAAGCACTTCTATAACATATTCGGGTTATTGGAACCACTAGTCTCTGGCTATCCACTAGTCATCGCGGTGCTATAAATTATAGTTGCTTCTCAAAGTGGAATGGAAGATCAACTTCCAATTAATGAACACTAGCTTACCAATAATTTTGCATAAAGCAATATATATATATATAAGGTTAAGCGTCGCTAAGGCGTAAAAGGTACGCCTATCATATTTAAATATCTATTACTTAAAACTTAGCCAATGAAGGATAATGAACATTTATGTATCCCCTTTCACATTGGCCCTGTATACCGATTTAATGGCAGCTAATTCAGTCTTTATTCAATTTGTAGAAGAGGTTGTTAAGTTGATCAGCGTAAAATATATGTTAAGCTACCGTGTAAGTAATAATAATTTTTATTCTTCGTAATTATAGGAGTTATTGCACATGTTTTACCTCTTACAAGCATAGTGCAATTACGAAGCATGTCTCAAAAATAGGGCACAATAATTTTTTAACTCTACAGTCATTTTTCATGTACTACGTATAGGCCGTTATATCTGTCTATTACATAAGTCTTCAATGTGGAACGTCCTGTTTCTCACTATACAGGTTTAGAATTGCGTTTTGTCATTGGATTTTTCATGTGGAAACATTTTCTACTGCGGAAAGTCACATAGAGCGTCTTAGAATTTATAGAAACAATTTAATTTCACGAAAACACATCTTTGTTCGTTGTTATGTTTCAAGACGGCCACATATGGGTATCGGTAGAGGAAATGTGGTCAAAAGTGCGAAATTTAAAAATTGGCATAGACGATTATTAACATCTGTACGGGTTATTGCAACATCTGTGGTAACAAATCCCAACCTCCACATATTTATACCATTAAACAAAGAATTATAATTCCAGCTCAAAGGTAGTTGTTACAATGTACCCTTTTAGTTGCCTTTAAGCATTCTTAAAATTTGCCTGTATCGAGTTGAAAATAGCGGTAATTTGAAAGAATTTACAGTATGAATTCTTTACCTGTAGGTATGTACTAAAATAAATAATATTTTATAGTTGCATTTAAGAAATATTTAAAAACATATTCCATCTTATTAAAATAACGTCATTTTTCATTTGTTTTAAAAATATACTAACCTTTTAGTTATACTTCTAGTCATTTCCAAAGAAATAATTTGCTAATGTTGTGTATGGTAGATTACCCTTTCATAGAATTATACAAAAAAGTTGCAAAAAGTGCCTTTTGTTTTGTTACTACCTAATCTTTATAAATATATGCTTTCTATATAAAAGACATAATTTTCCAGGTTCTCAAGGAAATCTTAATAAGTTCACTTATAAACAACTATACGAAATTATGAAACAGTTCCCATCAAACAAATTAGATGAAAAATTTCAATTCGTGGAAATCCATCTGCTAGAAAGGTGTAAATGTCCTACAGATAAATTAGCCCTAAAGAAGAACCTCTCATACTTTAAATCCCAATTTAAAGAATGAATGCATTATGTTCTTTGGGAGCATTCTACACCTTTCGTATAAGCTACAACTGGGAAAATGACAAAAGCAGGAAAAGACATATGCAAACAAAGAAAAAGAGACGTGCAGAACTCTTTTAAATTAGAAATGGGCCTAATTGTGAATAGATCCAAACTGGGTTTTGGAAACACCAATGATGGTAATTCATCAAGAAGATTCTTTTCCGATGTTAAGTTAGGAAAAAAAATTACAGGCATTCATGCTAAACTACATTATCGATATAAAGTAATATTGTAAGTTTTATCAAGTGGGTACAGACTTGATGAAAGGAAATTTACATTTTATGCTATGGATATAGCTAGATTGCATGCAAGATTGTATCCATGGTACCCTATGCCACCAATGATTTATAAAATTTTAATTCATGATGAAATTACAATATCTGCTGCAGTATTGCCAATCAGTCAATTACCAGAAGAGGCGGCAGAAGCACGTAATAAGTATTTCAAGCTTTACCGATATGGATTCGTTCGGAAATCTAGTAGAGAAGCCTGTAATATAGACATAATCAATAGACTATTGTTAAAATCTGACACTTTAATAACGAGTTTAAGGCCTATTCCAAAGAAAAAGACGAAACCTTTCCTACCAGAAACAATAGAAATGTTTCTACCTGCAGCTGCCCCTACAAATGAAGACGACACCGAAGAAAGTTCCACACCATGAAGGGGGATGGTAGGATTCGTTACATATAATAAACGACCATTGCCCCATATCTAGTTAAAGTTGATCTGGATGCTGGGTATAATGAGTTAACGTAACAAAAGAGTAGCTTAATTGTATATTTTATAATACGTCCTAAATACGTATACTTTAGTATTTTGTAGTTTGTAGTTTTCGTTTTTATCTTTGTATTTTATTTGTATTATTTTAGTAATTTTTGTAAATTATTAAATGTATATGATATGTCCTAAATTTTTACATTTTCGAATGTTTGTGTTTTATAGTTAGTAATTTTTGGTTTTTCATCTTTATATTTTATTTAAGTCATTTTAGTAATATTTGTAGATTATTATATTTATAATACGTCCGAAATTGTTGCGTTGTTTCGTATTTTTGTATTTTATAGTTCGTAATTTTACATTTTTATCTTTATATTTTATTTAAATTAGTTTAGTAATTCTAGTAAAACAATATTTATTTATCTAATTAAATATGTCTTTTTGCCATAATTTATTGTTTGCAATATTGTTAATAAATGAATATGCACAGATTAATAAATTTTAAGAAACTAATAATTATATTAATTTTGAGCAGTTTTCTACCATTCTCGTATTTATTTCACCTAAAATTCAACATAAATGATGATTTCTGATCGTTTGGAAGCAAAAAGCGTAGTAATAGAAATTTGGCCAACTATTAGGTCCAAATACCACTATGTGGGCACATAGGTTTAAATGTTGTAGAAAGAAGTACTAGGCTAAAGACTCCACTTATAGATCCAAACATTAAACCCTGGCTGATTGAATATTCACACCTCTCAGGTGCTGACGAAGCTGAAAATGTAATAACGAACTTTTTCAAATCGTTAAATTAAGAATTTTATCTAGGAGGAATTTTGGCCTTTATCTCCTGCTGGTAAAAGCGTTTAGAAAATGATGCTGACCATGTCGAAAACTGTGTGTGTTTTTCCAAATGCTTAATTTAATTTTTTAAAGTAATTAGTTATTAAACTTTGGTAAAGTATTGTACTTCACTCTTGGAATATGCCTCATATGTGTTGGTTTAGGATTTTAGTGCCAGAAAGTACCTTAAACTTGAAACTAAATTCAAAATTAAAAAAATTGCACAGAAAATTACGAAGTAATCAGGTAGTGGAGAGATGGGTAGTATCTACTAGTTGCAAGTTGCATCGAACGAGCTTATCAAGAGTAGTAGCTATAATTTATGTTCAAAGCAAATTAGAATTCGACACAAGAAGAATAAAATGTCCAAGTCTTACTTTTAATAGACGTGGTAAGATATGTTGTGGTGTAAACATAATGTGAAAGGTAAATTTGCAAAGCATCATACACACATTTTAAAAGTTTTCCCCTGGTCTCTACTAATCACTAAACGTGTAACTAATGAATTCGGTATATTATTTTGTATTATCAAGGAAGAAGTTATTGAAAAGTCCTAATTCATACAAATATTTTCATAAAAACCATCCCGAGATATATCAAGAGATATTGCCTGTTCTATGGATCTTTTGTCTTGCAAGATTGAAAAAACTAAACCCTACAGATTTCAGCGACATGTAACCAATTACATTTTTATTCCTTGTTGGAGCACTTAGAATCGACAACATAAGAAATCGATTGCAAACAAAGGAAGTCAACGAACAAGCTGGAGACAATAGGGAAGTCTAGACCAATTTATACAAAACTTTCAAAAAAATTACTGTGAATACTTAACTATCAACGAAATGATAATTCATTTCGTGGGCTTGTAGCTTATACAGCATTTACCTACCAACCCGGATAAGTACGGTATAAAAATATTCACTCGCTTCAATTATAATATGTTTGACATATCTAATTCTAAGATGTACTGTTGTAACCAATCTCCATGAAAATATGAATTCACAAATTCTTCAACACAATTTCTTCTTGAGTTAGTTGAATATTTCAAGAATGGAAATACTAATTTAACAACCAATAATTGGTATATTAGTTATTCTCTGGCTCTAAACCTTCTTGAAAGAAAAATTGCGCTAGTATGAAGAATTGAGAAGAATAAAAGGGAATCCTGATAGTTATTATAAAACAACAATAGACCTATAAATTCATCTACGTTTGCATTTACTGAAGAAACTACTTCTGTATCCTAATGTTCAAAAAAGACAAGGCTATATTCTTGCTCACTGCCATGCGTGTCAATGATTATATAGGGTGTCTCCAAAGTATTCTGGAATATTTTTGTATGTGATTAGTCATGCAATTTTATGACGAAAAGTTTCTATAAACATGCTTGATAAGTTCTGTCATTATTGAGAGACAGTGTGTTTAATTATTTATTTAATAAGTAATCTCTGACTTTAAGCAAAATTTAGTTTACACATAAGGTTTCCTTGATAAAGCCACTAGCTATCAAAATTAATAAGAAAGTACATGCTATTACAAATCTTTCATATGATATACTTTTTGATGAAATGGAAGTTTTGTCAAAAAGTCTCTAGTTATCATGTTAAGAGGGGCATCCTGTTATTTTTGTTGAATATAAGTTCACGCGAATTTACTAGACTTGGAGAAACGAAATGATTTTTCCGAACTCTTAAGTGGATACGAAAAATCAAGGATAGGTCTAGAAGGTTGGATATTTTGAAGTATATGTGTTAAATATTTATTGAATTATCAACAAATTAAAAAGTAGTAATTTTAAATATTTTTGTTACAGATTAGGCTCAAACTTAGAGAACTCCTAGTTTATAACACCCATAATATCCCTGTAAAATATGAGACATTAAAAGTAATTATTTTTCAAGTCTAGTAAATTTGCGTAAAAAATATTTAACTTTTAAATGTTTAAGTAAACAACTGGTTATGGTTGTTATCTCTGTTTAATCCATTTAGTTAGGCAATTGTCAAATAGAGGTCACGAACTTTAAAATACCATTTTATAGCACATCAGTGTTGTTTTAAAATTACAAAGTCAAATTTATTTACATTTGAGCGAACGATGTCACGTGATTTTTCATTCGTAAACAAACAACCTCTTACCTTTCCATTTAATCTTGCCATCCGCTAAACCATTTGAACTAGTGTTCGACGTGCGTTTACCAATCTCATTTCTATTTTTCGTATGACTATCTTTGTTTTCTTATTTACGTATTACATGCACAATTAGCGCAATAATTCCATTTGACGTTACTGCAAATTCAAATATATAAGAGTTATTTTAATGTTTGAGGTTATATCATAAATAAAGTAATGTATGGATTATATTATATCGACAAATACATACTATCATAGGTGACAACTTGGAACTTCTAATGGTTTTATGTGGTAATTTATGTAAATAACTTCAAGATTTAGGAAATTGTGTTGCATCCAATGAATTTAATAATCTATAAAATTAAAGTTTCTTTTATAAAACATCGATATTTTTCTCAATATTACATCTAAAAGGCCAATTTTTTAAGAAGGTTAGATCATCTCAACCAGTTAGAAAAAGAACTGAAGGGGTTAGTAATTATAATTTGTTTTAAAACTTGTTTACCTAACACCCTATTTTATGTGTATTAATATTTCCGCTTGATTCAAGAAAATCAATCAATTCAATTGGCGATATGATACTTACAGCAGGTAATATACCATCTGAACCAATGGACGTAGATATATCAAGTAAAACGAAACATTTCCTCATACGCAATATATTTACGATAAGAATGGTGCAGTTTATACGATGACCGAAAATTTAAATGAACAGGATGCAGTTTTAAGCTTTAATTCAGATAGTGAAGTACCTACCGCAAGCAGATCTTCATTTAGCAATAAAAAAATAACATGAAAATAAAGTTTTACAAGAAACCGGCTATACTTTAGGTCTTCTTGCGCAGACGTGTAATGCATCGGCAAATACAAAGGGCGAGTTATTGCTTCAAAATGAAAAAATTCACCGTATTATTGGAAATTTTGTCATCCGAAGATGAAATCTTAAGAAAAGATAGTAAACAAAGAATTCCAAAAACAATTTTTAGAGAAGACATGAATATATTTACTTCTGTATGTGGATATAACATTTTTATATTATTTAATTATTTTGTGATCAGTGTTTTAGTATGGTTTTAAAAACATTTTTGAATGTATAGGAAAACGGTACATATGATAATTATTGGTTATTCGTCTTCTACAATGTTCAAAAAATGGAATGCATGGGCACGAGGCAAACTGATAATTTCTGCGGAAGGAAGAGTAGTGAATAATTTAATAGAAGTTGTACCAAGTTACATTAAATTTTCCAACAATACAGGGAATAAGGAAAGGGTTGCATTAGCATTTCTAGATACAAATATTTTTATTGTTTTTACCTAGCTCATGATTGTTTCCATAGGTTTCTGTGTTTCGTGGTGTTCTAAGATGCATCAAAAGCACATCCAAGGATCTGCTCACAGGATTAAAGCAACATACGTTAATCAGCATAATGTTTTCCTTCATTTACCCTTCGTTTTGTTAATGTCCATAAAGGAAATCCATGGAGCACATTCCAATGAAATTGCATAAAATCAGTATTAGCATTAACGGTTGGAACGGTTGGGATTCTTCGCTTCACAACAACACTTGCGGGCAAAGCGTGTTGTTTATCTGAAAGTGCATCAAATTCTGCACTGTTATGTGAGAAGATCCTCAAAAGGTTGGAGGAGATGTTGCATACTATGCAAAATCAAATTTACGTTACCAAATAATAACCTTAAACTTTATAGATGATTTGGAATACTTGTGGATTGAAACAACCGCAACTGGGATTAACATAAATATTTACATAATTTAAAAACTGTTTCTATAAAAAATGAAAAAAAGTCTACTTTAATTATAAATTTACCTAAAATAATCCTAAATCGTTATAGAAAGGTTTAAGCAATATAATATTATCAACAATAGAAGGATTACCAAAATACCCGATTATTTAAAATATCCTAATTAAATTAATGCATATTTTTTGTATTGTATAAGTAACGTTGTGGATTCCAATATTACTGCCTCAAGTATTTATGATACATTACGTATAAATGCGGGAATACTCATATTTATACCTGTTGCAAGTTACGATATCATACAAATTATTAATGAGATTAAGTCGAATTCTAGTGGAATTGTTGATAAAGATATTGTTAAATCTTTTCTAAATATTATTTTGCTTCCTTTCAATTTTCTTTTCTTTTCTTTCCAAATCGGTGATATATATATCGATAGTACTTTCAGACAGTTCAACGCCAACTTTTGCACAGATTTCTTTTACAATTTGTTCTGTATCCTCACTAACTTGTTCCGTAACTTCAACTATTTTTAAGTTGTTGCGTCTTGAATACTGTTCTTGTGCTTCACATAATTGCTCGCATTTGGATTCAGACATTTTTTGTTGTTGCTCCACTTGAGTTATCTTACCATTGAAAATGCTTTTTACATTATGAATTTGTACTTGAATAGCTTCATTAATAAAAGATTAAAGTTTTACTTTAAAGAGTTCCGAATTTAAAAGTTTTTCTGCAATTTTTTGAGCAATAATTGCGATTTCTTTATCTGATTGTGTTTTGCCCATTTTAATAGTGCTTAGTATGAAACAGCACCCTCAAAATTATATTCTTTATAGCAGCGGCCTAACACGTCTATAGTATCATGTGTGTCGTACAATTGTGCGTATTGAATTTAAATTCTCATTATGGCGCTTGCAAATAAAAAGAACAAAATTAGGCACTGCTTTCACTCTGCCATGTGAATTCTTAGCGAGTTCCGAGCTCATCTCAGTTAGAAGACAATAGTCTGTCGCGTTATAGCAATAAATGTATAATTTAGAAAATTTCGATTTTGGACTGGTGTTCAGGTCCCCGAGTAGCTCAGTTGGTAGAGCGTTGATCGGACTACCGGAGGTCCTGAGATCGAACCCCAGTACGAAAACGAATTTTTTTAAAAATATTCAATTTATAATAAATAAATACTTAAGATCTACACATACTATTCCTTTCATAAAAATACAAGTCAAAATTTATAGTATTAATATTATAGAACATCAGACCAAATTAAAACTCCAGGATTAAATATTGCCAATTTTAGCATGATCCATAACAAACTTGATGCCCCTAATCTTACAGACAATTTTGCTACTTTTACCTTTAATCCAGAAACTCCCAATGACGAAAGCATTTAAATTTCAGGCGAGATCAATCACTAAAAATAGCTGTACGTACACACACTGAATTGGAAACTACCGCAGATATATGCACAGAAAACCTTCTTGAACATTTTCACAATCTAATTGAATTTATTGAAACAACTATATTAATAACCGATTACTATTGCTACTTCCCTGCCGATTCTCATAATAACAATTTGTCTGAGTTTATCATTTAAATACCAAACAAAACTATGCCTAAATTTTTTAGATGTATTTTTAAACTCACTTACGTTTTAGACTAAGTACAAAGAAGTGCCAAAATTTAAAATTTACCACTCAGGAAAGAACAATTATCTCAGAATCCCAAAACTATAGAACCTCTAACGAAAATAATTTTGAAAAAGGGTACTAATAATATAAAAATCATATAAACAATAGACTACTTGCATAAATTTACTTAAAATTGTTCTAAATTACATATTTTTTCAATAAAACAAAATACAGTTGCAATATAAATGTCTTTAATTTCACAGAATGTAAATGAATTCAAATTGTAAATATCTGGTTTAATAAAAGGTATGTGAGGATTATTAATGTGCTTGCTATCATCATATGTTCATTGTGAATAATATCATAATTGGAATATATTAGAATACATTTTACATGTAATACTTTTTGAAAAAATCGTCGCGATTTTTATATTTAATTGTTAGCTTCGGTTATAATATAAATTACAGCATTCAAAGCAAAGAAACAACATGGCAAATACTGTATTAGATCGCACTGTACAGTTGTAAATAGAAAAGCCATATAAACAGATTCCAACTAGAATAATATAGCAAGAATTTGATTATTATTTATTATGGAAAATACAATCTAACTCCGTTTTATTTTTGTTTCATTTTACATAAACTTTATTTATCCATATTAGCTCTAATACATATATCTGGTTCAAGAACCTTATTATATTTTGGTTCGTTAATTTTATATTTTTATCTCTAATCGATTTCTCCAAACCTTGTATTCGTTCTATATTTGCTCAACAAGTTTAAATTTATTCCGTTTACCAAGGATAATATGTAGGTTAACAGATATTTTGCACTATTGATTATTGAAGCAACAGGGTAAAGTGCAAGGAGATTCACGAATCATCATGCGCACTATGCACACGTTCCATACTTGTTAAGATTTATTTAATAAATATCCTTTTTTTTCTAGGGTTAGTATGCAGTACTTAAAGTGCTCCCTACCAATCCTGTAGGATCATATTACATTGCGATCCTGTCAATTAAATTTAGTGGACTACGATATTATAAAAATTATTGAAATCGGACAATCGCAAAGTAAAGACTAAATTGTAATCGCGAAAACCATAAATAGTACATATAGTGCCTCATTGATCATAACGTGTGCATCAACTCTGTAAGAAATATTTACGGAAGGACATTCAATGGGAGATATCAAAAAGCGCTACTGTATAAGAAAATACAAATTTATTTAGGCTAGTTGAACACATTTAAATTTGCAAATGGTTAGTCCTACATTGTTTAAAAAATTATTAGAAAACATAAATGGTTTTAAAAGTAACAGAAGCAAAAGCAATTAGGATAAACGTAGAGATTCAAAATATAA
The DNA here is from genome assembly GCA_024586415.1 of Phrixothrix hirtus. Taxonomy (NCBI): domain Eukaryota; kingdom Metazoa; phylum Arthropoda; class Insecta; order Coleoptera; family Phengodidae; genus Phrixothrix; species Phrixothrix hirtus. Next base: position 5,215 of record JAHWXV010289916.1, on the reverse strand, counting down.
TCTACGTAAACCTGAGCAGTTAAATAAATTTTTACTAAAGTTAGTTAAGTTAAGGTGTGAATTTAGTAAAGTTCCAAAAAATTTAGCGGTAGTAAAATTAGTGCAGGGCGTTAAAAGATATGTTCATAAAATAAACTCTTTAGTAGCTGACATAAATCCATTATAAAAAGTAGCCTAACAAAAGTAAAGTGTTAACAATGAAAAAATTTATTTAAAAGCGGCTGCAAGTTTGTTACCTTCTGTGGATTGAAAATACAACTAAGCCAATGATAGATTCAATGAGATTATACACAGAAAAAAGCCAAGCATTAGGAGTTATTGATAAAGTATGTCTTGAAAGATAGATAATCCGTAAATGCTAAAGTAAGATTAAATAAAATCTATAACTCGAATGACACTATAGTTAACGACATTCACAAACATTTTGTCACACAAAAATCGACAAAAACTGCCAATTCACTTACAGCAGATAAAATAGCAAAACAAAACATCTAATGAGTTTGGTACAAATATCGAACAAGATTAAGCGAATTTACTTTAGCGCAAACAAGTTGTGATAAAACTTTAGATACCATTACCAAGGGTGAACGAAAACATTGCAATTAATTCTTTTTGTAACGGAATTCGAAATCTTGATTTGCGAGCTACTTTAAAAACTCGAAATTGTGCCACGCTGAAAAAAGATATTTCTGTTGCTAAATATGAAGAACTGAATAAACTACCAAATTTTATTCCATTTTTAAAATTAAAACTTCAATCTTGCTCGCTTTCGAGGTTAGCGATTTAAAAAATATTAGAATCATAAAAAGACCTCGGAACGCAACTTACAAATAATAATTCGCCTTATAAACAGTATCAACAATATTTTCAAAATACCTTTGACTGCACCCACCAGGCGTAAAATATCAGTAACCAAATAAGTTTCGTAATGATCATAAAAAATTGTGTGCAAATGAAGTATAAACAAAAAATCTTAAAATTTTCCCCTGATACAGATACTTCTACGAGGGTTATATTCTCAAGCGTTTTCAAGTTCATGAACACATAGGATCAGGTAATTGTCAACAGAAGAGGAAGTTCAGTTAAATCAATTGAAACACAAGAATTTATTTGAGTACTATAATAGCACTTGATATTTTGGAATCAATTATCAACAATTCGTCATTTCAAACCACCCTGTATATTAATTTTATATTTTCATAATGATAATTAATACCAATCGTGTATTCTTTATTATAAAATAGTGAAAGTTTCTTATATCAAGTGAAATCAAAATTAAAAAAAGAATCTTAAGATAATTACGTAATCTAACATACAAATTGGGTTTGAAGGTCGCAATTTAAACAAAGTATTTAAAAGAATTTGTATCCAATAATCAGTCACAACTTTGGTAATTAAGATATGAGTTATTTATCTGTTTAAAGACAATGATAATTGTAACCCCCCTTACTTTTCGATAAGCAAGCGTAAAAAGAATGTGCAATCGATCTTGAAATCTCGAGCTAACAATAATGTGATTCTGTTGCTCTTAAAGCAAGAGATGTAATCTTATATCGAAAGTTCCCGTAAGTGAAGACATCTATTGCAGTACAAGTAGTATGATCATATTTATTAGTATGACTTCCTGTCAAGAACTGTCCTAATTCATGGAAATTGTATGCTTACCTCATATGGAACATATAGGGCCAAATTAGCACTTCTCGGAGATATTTGATGATTGTCATCCGCCTTCCAGAATAACTAAGTGTTCTGACATTTCTTGGCTTTGGAACTTCCGTAAATCTATTCTCAACGCACATGTAAGTCCATGGCAGCTTATTTTGTTAACATCCAACTTCTTATTACGCATTGAATACTAACGTCAGCAACAAGATATGTTATTTAGATTTACCACTTTGGGTCGGTTCATTTGACAGGCAATAATCATATTAAACAACTAAACATCTATTTACACCAAATTAGAATCGAGTGTTATAATTACAAATTGAATCTCAAAGACAATTTTGCATCTAAAATGCCGTGTTGAAATACCTTTGTTGATGATTCTACTTAAGTCATCTTAATAAATCGTGGATTTATTGATTAGCATAACATTTTAAGGCACAAAGAATTGATTGTGAATTATTCCATATTTATATACTAATTGCTCATTTACTTACATTATATTGATTCTATTTGAATGTACTGTATTTCTTTATTGATACAATTTAGATTTAAAATCCTTTTATTTATTTATAACCTGCAGGTATATTATAATGTAACCTAAAAAATAAAGCGATTCCGGTATTGCCAGATTATCTGATCTGACGCAAGAAAGTAATCACGTTAATGACAAGCTCCCTTTAACTATTTCGAACAATGGTATTTATTCTACGATTCTGTGAATAAAATTACAATTTAGTGAAGTTGCATTGGTCTCTATTTTTGACCAAAATATCATCTCCACTTGCTACCGGCGTTAGGAAATCACTCCGTAATAATATAGTTTATTGAACCACAATTCTTTCCCTTTATAGCCGTGTCAATGATAGTAACTTCCGAATAGAATATAATACAATCCCCAAAAGGTGCGTAAAGCCGTTTTCTACCGTCATAGTGCCATTAATAGAGTTCAAATTACGCATGCTTTTTGTTATGAATGATTTGGATGAGGAATGCATGGAGCGATTGCAGCAGATATTTTTGTTAAATATAATACAGTAATTGGTTTCGAAAGATTTATATTTTCTTCTCGCGACAATATTACAAATATAACATTATCATAGGAATTTAAATCTAAGAATATTGCTATGACTCCACCTATCTTGCAATATCCTATTTTTTTTGATAATAAGTTTATTTTGAAAATAGACGATTAAGATTTTTTAATTGCAACTACTCTATCTAATTCTAATGATAAAGTAGTAGCTATCGCTAGCAGGACTTTAAATCAAGCGAAATGCCACTATTCAGTAATTGAAAGAAAATTGCTTGCAATTGTGTGGGCATATTTGTACGGTGGTAAATTCAAAACCTTTACCAATGATAGACCCTTAGTTTATTTGGAATGAATAAGCTATCTTTTATACAGGGTGTCCCGGGAGATAAAATAAAATATTTCACGACGTGATTCTCAGATAAATTCGAATCGAAAATGTCTATATGAACATGGTCTGCAAATGCTTCCTTATCGAGATATAACATTATCATTTTAACCGGCCACGCTACGTTTTATTACTTATTTTAACACATAGGCTATGTCAGTTTGATTGAACTACGCATTTAAGTAAACACGGTTAATTTCAAGTTTATTGTTGTGTTCATTTTTACAAACAAAAAATACGAAGACATGCCGTTAATCTATGTATACTACAACTGCAGTGGTATGGCATCAGTGAGAGAGTACCGCCACCGTTATCCGAATTGAAAAATACCTGATAGTATGGTATTCTGGAGAACTTTCGAACGTCTTAGAGCAACAGGATCATTTCCAAATGTTTCAATAACACGTCCATCAGCATCTAACCATGACTTAATACTCGATAGTGTTGAAAAGTCAGCATCAAGTAGTGTCCGCATAATATCAGTACGCACTGGTGCTAGCCGAATGTCTGTATGGAGAACCATGCATAACTTTAGTTTGTAATCGTTCCATCTACAACCTATGCAAACTTTGCTTCCCAATGATTCGGACCTTTGTATAAAGTTCTATAATTGGCTCAACGCACATCGTAATCTCGTTAATAAAATTTTTTTCAACGATGAGTGTAAATTTACTCGAGATGGCGTCATTAATTTGAGGAATTCCCATACTTGGCAACTTGAAAATCCCCATGCAACCATCGAACGGAATTTCCAACAGTTTTTCGGTTAATGTTTGGTTCCGTTTGTTAGGGGATCAATTAGTTGGCCATTTTGTGTTTGACACCCGTTTGACATCTCCAATTTATTTTCAAAACTTACGAGAAGAACTGCCTGTGTTGTTAAAGGATATCCCTCTTCAAATAATACAACAGATATGGGTACAACATGATAGTGTTCCACCGCACTATGGTAGAAATATTGTGGAATATTTAAATACCACTTTTCCTGGACGTGGTATAGGACGGGATGGACCAGTTTCTTAGCTACCCCGCTCACCCGATTTAACTTCTTTGGATTATTACTTGTGGGAGCACATGGAAATTTTGATATATGCAGAGAAATCACGTACTAGGGATAAACTGCTGCGTAAAATTATTGAAATTGCTGCTGACATAAGAAACAATCGTCGTGTAGTGTTATTCGGAGATCCATCAATCTCATTTATGAACTGGCTAGACTGTGCTTGTAATATAAAGGTGAACATTTTGAACAATTATTGTGAATACTGTTTATTTGTTTGTTAAATTAGGGAGATTTTCCAAGGATGTTTTGATTCTTGCTCCTTTAACACTACGAACATTAAAAATGTCATATCTCGATAAGCAGGCATTTGCGGACAATATTCGTATAGATATTTTCGACTCGAATTTACCTAAGAAACACGTCGTGAAATATTTTACCTTACCTCGCGGGACACCCTGTATATTAATGGAATTAAAGCGGCATTAGAAAAATTTGATTTTACAGTTCAATTTTTAAAAGGTAAAGAAAACGCAACAACCGTCGCGTTATCACGATAAGTTGTCGAATCAGATAAGTTAAAAGAATTACCAAAAGATTTATTTATTATTACAAGAAATCGGGCAAAAAGCCGAAATAACTGTTATAAATTCGCAGGGCCGTGTCTATACTCCAATCAACACCAGGGTTGGTCAACCGGGGATTGCTAAATTATTAAAATAACCCCAGGTAGCGCAATATATATAATTAGGCTCAAATATATTTACCCAATCTAGTAACAGTGTCAGTAAATAACTAATTCTATTCAATGTTCTAGAATGGCTGCGCGCTTTTACAAAACCCACAAATTTGCAGTTCGAATATTGTATAAACGTTTTTGAGCCAACTTAATACCAATGTAAATTTATACTTTTATGCCAATAAATGAAAAAGATGTTAAAACATAATTTGGGTCAATATATTGGTTCATATTTTGCACCTGTTTATAATTTCATATCAATACAAATTATTCGACCAATATTTGTAAACAATGTTATAACTAAGGGGCGGAATATATGCAAAGTGCATATATATGCATTTTTTGCATATTTTGTAAATTTTATAATGAAATGCATATTTTTCACAAATTATT
>JAHWXV010289915.1:0-22822 GCA_024586415.1 Phrixothrix hirtus | reverse complement strand
TATTCGCCGGAAATTGCTCTTTCCGACTATCACTTGTTCCGGTAGATGGCGCACGAATTGACCGAGTAGCACTTCGCTAATTTCGAAGAGTGAAAAAATGGGTCGATTCATGGTTTGCTTTGAGAGATGAAAATTTCTATCGTCGTAGTATGCATCTTTTGTCAGGAAGATGGCAAAAACATGTAGCATCGAATGGCGCTAGGTCAAATAAATAACTTTAACCAATCACTTCAAATTGATGTGTTTATCCTTAAAAAATCCGCATTTCATAAGTATACACCTAAATTTAAAGTTAGGAAATCTTCACAATAACATAATTAGTACATACTTACATCTTATATCATGATTCCTCTTTCCAGAAGGGCACAAAATTTCCTGACTTTTCTAAGTTTTCTCTGACCCTTGCCATTTTCTACGGACGCTCTTATGAACTTTTACCACTAATCAATAGTCACTTTATAGAGATCCGGTATGAAGGGAGATAGATAGTAAAATCGATGTGTCAGAGCCGAACGTTTTTGTCTGATTTTAGTTTAAAAGGCTAAAACGCTTCTGCACTGTTTTTGGTGGACCGTTCTAATAAAGTAAAAATATTGGTATTCTTTATAAATGAAAAATTAAATTTTTCAATGCATCATTATAAAATTCCCTGACTTTTGGGGGGTTTACAAAATTCCCTGACAATTCCAGGTTTTTCAGGTAAGGGAAACCCTGCGTGCATCTTACGATGCATTGGCGAAGTAATTTTGTTTAACCACTCTTTAAACTAAAATCAACGCCTATTGCATATCGGTAAAATGATTTAGAGTGATGAAAGAAAACTTTTTGCATATGTGATTTCAACAAGACAGTGCCACTCCACATACAACAAATGAAACACTCTATCCTCTGTGGGAGCAATTTCAATACCAAATAATTTCACGAAGAGAAAACATTGGTAAGTAGCTTCGATTTTTTCCTTAAGATTGTTTTCTATTCAGGACCTTAGGGACATTATCACTGCCGCAATTATGCTTAAATTATAGAAAATGTCAAAATAATGATAACATGCCAAAGAGCAGAAAGATCGCTTGCTCGATATTGTTTTCCACTATTTACAACCAATTGCACCGCAACTACTTAGACTTAGGTTTACTTAAATTTCATAAGATCTGTTGTTACCACAACTGTTTCTAGGGCACATGGGCGTTGCTTAGTTTAAGTATCGTTAAAGTAGAAAGGATACAATTGGTCCTAAATAATTTATGCAATTTTATTAAAAATTCAAAAAATATCTCAAATTTGAAGAACTTATAGCTTTGTGCCTAATACTTTTGTATTAACATAATATTAATATTAAACAATTCTATTAGAATGCAAAGGTGGGCAGATGCTATAATTACTCTCCCTAAAGTGTTTTTACTTCAAAATTTATTAAAATCTAAACAAAAAATTTGAAAAACTATAAAGTTTAGTGCATTAAATACATATTATACCGTCCTTCCCTCTTATTAATTCGGCGACATCAATTTATAATTGTTTTAACAATCAGTCATACTTTACATTAAAAAAAATTGTACTTAATCCTGATCGTTTTTTATTTAAATCTTTATTTTTAAGTTAAATATTTAAATAAACTATACACGGTAAATGTATTTAAGAGGTATATTTATTTCCAAAAAGCCCTCAAGGTACACAGAACTGATGATACCAAGTTAGTATTTCCTTGAAAGCTTTGCGGAAAAAACAAAATAATTTCACATTTATTTTTCTCAAAAAAATATTAGCTTTATTTTTAAATTATTGAAGAGTAATGGGTTGTATTTGAATAATAAATTGTAAATTTAGAAAATAACATTGTACCACTATCTTAAAGGTAGTTTGAAGGAGTTAATTAAAAAACAATAATTTATAGAACAAATTTACTAAACAGTACAGTCACTTTGTATATGGAAACTGTATCCAGAAACAGAACAATCATAATAATCGGTACTACAATATTGACATAAAGTTTACATTACTTCTCACTATAAATGTACATAATATATTACAAATGGTCTTTTGACATCATTAAGTCTTAATGTTTACTTGTCCAAGTGATTAAGTAACCCAAATGTAATATTATCAACATAAAAGAATATCCAGGGCAAAGGGATGTTCTTTTATGTTAATTTTAAAATGACTTAGTATAATTAGAGGAACATAATATCTTTGCTCAAGACATTCTTTATTATCTACTTCTAAGGCTGACAATATACAAAATACATCAGTCGCTTCCAACTTGAACTGAGGAGCTGCTTTTCCCACGGCAAAAGTGGAAAAAGTTGCTACTGAGATTTTGCAAGTTGAAAGTAGGTAGCTATCAGATCTAACAAATACTAAGAAAAGCCCACTTAGACAGTTCTGACTTAGTTTGTTTTAAATGATCACATATACAAATACAAACACATCTACTGTGTTAAATTAATTGCATACTACATACAAAAAATTACTGTGCCGAACCCACAAGACAAGCTGCCAAGTACATCAAAATCTTTGGTTTATTAACCAGTATCCCTTACTAATAGCAAACAAAATAAATATAAAAATAGAACATAAAGTTAACCATAAATTGTATATACATATACACAAGAAGCTCTTAGAAAGACAGATCTGGTTGATAGTACTGATGGTTCCTGTAGCGGTATCGTAGGTGGGGCACAGTATCAGGACTTTAGGGTATTTTAACCCAGAAAAAAATTTAAGTACGCATGTTACAAAATAAATTAACTCAATTTGGCGACCCTATACATCAGTGATTTGAGCCAATAATAAATAACTGTACAACATGCTCTGACTGTTCGATAGGGTCGACATCACATGCATTCAGTCATATATGCACTACACCTCCGTGGCGAAGAGGCCTTGGGATATCGCATCGGGGCAACGAAAGTGTTCTTCTATCACATAAACGCCATTGGATTCTTTATCATACGGCCTTTTGAATAAGGAAGAATCGCTAAACACGAAAAGCCCTATTATTTCTTAGTTTGTAACACAAAAAGTTATGCTTACCTGGCTCCACATACAGATGAAGAATTTGACATCACAGACAAATGCTTGATGTGTTCGTATTCGGGCTCATGCAACTTATCAGCTAGTAATACTGAAGTACGTTGCGCGGGCTCGGTGTTTAACTGCTTTTGAGAACGTGTTCTTTGCAAAGTATACACTGATCGTCCATCAATTACTTGGTGTAACGGCTTTGAGAAACAATCGTCAGAAATACTAACATGCGAAGCACTATAATCGTCTGGCGACGTTAAACTTGAACTTAACGCGTTATTAGTACATTTTCCCCACGAATTTTTTATCATGTGTGCTTCAGACGATATTGCAGCGCCACTTTTAGCAAAACTACTATGTGCGGTATTTTGTTCGTTTTGTAATCGGGCTTCTTCATCCGCGCGGGTTTTTTCTCGTTTTCGACGTTGCTTTAAACAAATAATAACACCAACTGCCACTAATACTAAAAGAGGTACGAAGGTTGAAATTGTCGCGATCACGATCACGTGTTCAGTTGTAAGATGAGACTCGGAAGATATTCGTGCACTAGGCGATGCACTGGACGCGACTTCTTCACAAGTACGTCCCAAATATCCCGTCAGACATTGACATTCGAAACTGTTCACGCGATTTATACAAGAGCCGCCATGAAAGCAAGGGTCAGACTGACACGCATCGATTATCTGAACGGCAGATACTTGTTCTTCGCAAGTCCGACCCAAAAAATCATTTGGGCAATGGCACTCAAAACCGTGTACTCGATTTACACATGAACCACCGTTTTGGCAAGGTTGAGATTGACATTTATCTATTTCTACGCTGCAGTCTTTTTCTGTAAAACCAGGAGTGCACTTACATTTATAATCGTTCGTTAATTTTATACAAGTTCCGCCATTTGCGCATGGCTTCGCCAAACAATAATCTACACGGGTTTGGCAAAGCGAACCAACAAATCCGGGCACGCACTGACAGTGAAATTCGTTGATTTTGTCGATACACGTTCCTCCGTTTAGGCAAGGATTGCCTTGACAATCGTCTAAATTAATTTCGCATCGTTTACCAGTAAATCCAGACGGGCATATGCATTGATAACCATCTGTTCCATCAATGCAAGCACCATCGTTTTCGCAACGATTAGGAAAACAATTGTTCAGTTCAAATTCGCAATCTATACCATCAAAACCTTCTGGACATTTACAACGGTATCCAGCGTCTACATTTGTACAAGATCCTCCATTCTGACAAGGATGGTGATTACAGGTCTGGATGGAAATTTCGCAATGAGGTCCACTATAACCTCGTAAGCATGTACAAGTGTGGTATGTACCGTTACGAATGCATGTGCCTCCATTTAAACATACACTTTCGGAGCAATCATCGACTGCCGTTTCACATTCTGTTCCAGTGAAATTAGGCGGGCAACTACAGGTGTAACTACCTTGACCGGTATTAAAACAAATGCCACCATTGAGACAAGGTCTATGATTTGTACAGAAGTTAAGATCTTGATTACAAAATAAACCACCCCATCCTTCATCGCAAAGACAATCCCAAGGCTTCACACAAGTACCGTGCATACAGCCGGGATAGCGTTGACATTCGTTACATAAAGGGCCTTCCCATCCAGATTGGCACCTACAGAAAAATAATTGCTTTTAAAAAAAATTATATTAAATTTAATTGAATTATTAAAAAACACAGTTACCGCGTACTATTAAAATTTAAAAATTCAGATTTAATTAATAACAATAAGACGTTACGAATTAAGTTTATATGCCGGGAAATATTATTCAATATCCTGTGGAAGCGAATAACAGTATATGTTTCACACGCGTCCGTTCCTACTACTCTATAATCGTATAATAAATAAACAAGCGTGACAAGATTGTTAGGTTTTATCTCAGGGCAATAGGCCGAAGTCAGTCACATTGGGCATCCTTAAGTTATTCTAATCATGCTTCGAGTGCGAGTGTATTCGGATCGTATCGAGGAGCTCATTGAGTTGCAGCTTGGATCGCAGACCACAGCTGAGCGGGGAGCTCTGCGGGGATGCAACACGCCCACAGAGTCCTTTCCCACGCTGTCCGGTGGCAAATATGCAGGTCAAGGAAAGGTTACATACAGGTCGCCGGCCCAATCCGCATATACTGTGCTGTACACAGCTTCTTCCGCTATTAATATATAACAGTGGCCACGAAAAATGTCTCCGAAATTAATTGAAAATTAATTATTAAATTATTTTGTACAGAAAAGTGGAATTCGAAACTATCGACAGGGATTTTAACGTTACGTTACGATGGGTAATCATCTGCTCACTACTGAAATGTATGACACCGAAAAACATCAATACAAATATATATGTATGTATGTATATGTATCTATACAGGCAATACTTACTTGCATTCATTAGGTTTGGTACAATGACCATGTTGTTCGTCACAACCGGGTAAACAACGAGCTGAAACAAAATTATTTATATAAAAATAGCTACGTACACATCCAATTAGAGCGCTTAAACAATTACATCAAATTATTAAATATTAGCGCTATATTTGCATAGGATTTTATTTATATCGAATTACGGTTTTTAGTGGAATGAATATAACTTTCAAATTGTAAAAAAACGTCGTAATACACACATGTGAGTGCGCACACAATTACAAGCACGCGGTGTTGATTGTAAAATAAATATAAAAATAGGAGCACCCTGTATGCACACAAATATGCTCGGTATCGTGGGAAGACGGCCGTCTGCGAAGTCCACAACAGCTGAGTCGCTCACGTCTTACCTCCGCGGTCAAAGTTTTTATTATTTTGTGATCAAAATTCATATTTTTTATTTGTTTTAACAATTCCAACCTTTCGATTTATTTGTAAATAGGTTTTACGATGTACGTGTGTTATTTTTGTCAATTACCAGATCTCACCGAAAATGTAAAACGGAAATGGTTATGGCATGTAGGGGTAATATTATACAGATCACGACTATACTACTTAAAAGGAAACTTAAGAGGCATTAGAACACTTACGTTTAGTACAGTAGTCGCCTGTCCAACCAGACAGACAAACACGATCTCCAGTGGGAGAACACGTAAAGTGACCAAAGTTGTCATCTCTGGGTCGGCAAAGATTCTCACAACCTTTTCCATAGTAGTAAGGGTCGCATGTTGCACGATACTCAAATCTTAAAGTAGAATACTTCGAGTTATGCATATCTTCGGTCCAATCTTCCCCAATTTCCAGCCATCTCTGTCTCATTAGACGACTTATTAACGCTGAAATTAAAAGATATTTTCTCAAAAAAGAAGCAAAACTTTTACGAATAAAATTGTAAGGTAAATTTTAATGGATCGACAAAACTGACGTATGAGAAACAAGGTACACCTGCATGATGCATCGAGCAATCCATCCGGTACTCTGCAGCTGTATCCGGTGTGTCCGCCTAACTTCTTTTAAGAATCAACACCTTTGCCTCAACCCGCTTCGTTCAGATTCAAATCTTTCTTAATTAAAGCCATAATTATGGAAGTATCACTAATCGACTTTTTACAGGGGCCTTGGTTTCTGTATTAATTGGAAACAATCGAGCAACCCACTTCGGTTTCAGTAGGTGCTTTCTTAATTAACTTCTTACATTTTAAATACCCTGTCATGCAAAGTTTAAATGATTCATAAAACTACGAATTACTTATTCTTCTATGTTATCATTAATACTCAATCTAACGAGTTAAGGTGGCCGTCTCGAGGACGTTTCCGCGACCGTACATTTTCCAAGCTTTATCAAACCAACCCATTCCAAGACTAAACTTAATTGTAATCGGCAATCTTTGCGCTTTTAGAAAATTGCGAAACGTAAAAGATTTGGCTTAAATTTATAATTAAAATTATATAAAGGGCGCTTGTATAAGATTATGTCTAGGCGCAAGCGGTAATTTAAAAAGGATTATTTTCTGGTTGCTGAAATTGAATTTCGCGAATTGCGAGTTGAGGCAGGCTGTTTAAGAAAAAGGATCTAAGGGACGAATTTAAAGAAATTTAAGATAATGTTTTATAAATTGAGGGAGAATTAAGGAACAGGACATCCGGTGTAACGCTCCAAATCATCTACTAAGGAAGTCCTTTGTGTAACTTATTATATTGGTATAGGTGGTAGCCGGTATATCTTGTACGAGATTAGTTTTCGTATCAGAATATTAATGTGTATTTAGGCTATTTCCTGTTATATCTTTAAGCTTACTGGGTAGACTGCAAATAAATTATAAATTGTAATGGCAAATGGGATACACTGAAAAGGAGTAAATCCGTTCAAGACAGAATATTCAACATAGAACAAATCCTTTAAGCCTTATACCTAACGAGAATTTATAATGGGATTTGCGAAGGGAGAATAATCCCATCCGAAGGGCACCTAATCCATCCACTTTTTCCAAAATTAAAATTAGAGCGTTTTGTTAATGAAAATAAATGTAATTTCACAAAGGGGCGCTTTTAGGTGTAATTTGAATATGCGAAAATTGCAAAGTAAACAATCTACAAACCATACTTAAAAGTCAGAAAGCATTTTAACACTGTTTAATTAAAAATCAAAGAAGTCGGCTAAGGTAACTGACGAAAAGGGTCTGCCAATACATTTATCATTTACTGTCAACTGCATAACCAGCCGGCCCTGTACTATATAGGAAGGGTCGGAGAACGGTTATTCTATAAAGCACCTGGCTAGGGTACAGTTCGCACATCAAAAATTGCTTCAAAAAGACAACCCAATTTTGTTATTCTTAAAGAAAAAATTATACCTTGCATGCCTTCCAACAATTTTACACAAGGCATATTTGTTAACAGATTTATTTAGGTAGCTCCCCTCTATCCTACTTTTTCGTCAATTTTCTACAATAGAACAGTCATGTAAATAACTAACCAAAACAAAGAATTGTTGTATTTTAAAGAATAGGACGAGAGTTGAATTTTTTAAAAAATTGTACTTTTATAAAAAAAAATTAATGTTGCATAGAATAATTGAAAAAACCGTTATACTAAAATTATAAATAGAAAAACGTTAGGTAACTTCTCGACCGTGATGAGTTATAATTTTTTTAATTCCTAATAATTTATATTAAAAAAAAATTTAGCATACCTCCGGAATGTGTTGTAAGATTTCCATGCCACGCTTCCACAATTAAAGAAAAGGTACCCTGTAAAGAAATAAATTATTAGCATTTTTAGTTCATTAGGTGAAAACAACTTTCACTATGAAAACGGCAGAACAGTAATGTCCCTTTCTCATCCTTCTTTATGCTCAACTAACTTTTCCATAAAAGGCAGTTCCAAACATGTAAATTAAGTTGGAATCTCTCGGTAGGCATTTAAAAAAAATCAAGAAGGAAGTCTAATAGGTTTTCATTAATTTTACAAGAGCAAAATTTGCAGCGGCGCAACAGTTAAAAATGTCAGGTTACAAGTACAATAAAAAGAAAAAGACTAATTTTTTAGTATCATAACTGTCCTAAGTTCCGTATATGAATTTAAAAAACAAGGTAAATTAGTGTTACGCCACTGCATAATTATCCGGTGCTTTATAATTAATAATTAAATCACAGAGGTTGTTCTTAGACGAATCTAATTATTTAAAGTCCGAGGGAGAGGAGATGAATTCTGTAAGATAAAGGTAGTCAAAGTTGTTAGAAACCATAGTAAACTGCAGTATAAAACCGGTTAAGTAAGCATAGCTTCTTCTGAGGTTGCTATTTATAGTATACCAAATTGTGGGAAAACATCATTTTCAAACTTTTTTTGTCAACCTCTCAATAGACCTCTGTGTTCAATTCAACCTAATTTTTATATTTGATTATCCGAGAATATGCCAGGAATGTCCATTGCATATGAAACCGCGGAAATATCTTCTTTAAATCATACACTGTGCAGGTTACGCTTTCCAATTTTATGGTATTAGTTAAAAATCACTATAATTAAGATTGTAGGAATCCTGGTTACATTTACTTTAGAAATCAAATAACTTCCCACTAATTTTGGATATATTATATAATGTAAATGCAATACGTATTATGTCATCTTATTGAGCCATGCAATCTCCTATACCATCGTGTTTACAAAAAAAGATTAAATCAGAAATGACAAATTAATAAATAATCGCGTCAAACGCAAATTTAACGTAAAATTCAAGTCTCACGAGCCTATCATGATTACGTATAATAAAAAAGATACTGTATTAGTTTGATCAATAAATCTATCATAATTAAATTTGAATTTATACACAAATATTCATTCCCACGGTTTTAAACTTTTGTGGATCAGTTGAATTTCCAGTTATATTGTTACCGTGCCTGCTTGTCACGCCGCTACAGAATTTATAAATAACGTAATCGTAAAATATACCGGAATCATTATCGCGGCTATTAATTCATTTAATTAAAAGAACAAATCAAGTTAAAAAGGGTTATCATAACTCACCGGCCACGTAAAAGGAAACGAGAATCTTATGGGGTTGTCAAATCCATCTTGCGGTGTATCGCTTTCGGAATTTGGTCCAAGAACAGATGTGGTAACGTCTCCAAAGGTACACGGGGATGTTGTGTCAATTTTAACTTGATATTCTTTAAGGCAAACTCGAAATCGTGGATGGCATGATTCACTACATTCGGAATTTTCTCTTAATTGTCCGCTACAACATTTCCCTTGGTCATCTTTGCCCGCTTCATTGTCAAATGATTTTAGTCGTAATTCAAATACTCCGGAAGCATTGGCCTACGACAATAATACGTTGTAATCACGACATCCTAAATTCCGACATAATCTGTTTATTTTAGAATTTTTAAAAACAGCGAGGTTTTGGCCAAAAATTAATTTTCATTACCTCGTACCTTTATAACAAAATAATCCGAACTAAATGTTTTAAGTTACAAAACGCGCAACAAACTTACCTGGTGCAGGGCAAATAATAGCCCGACTAGAGTGTACAGTATCCAGGACATGATAGTAGTTGTTATCCTTCGGTGAGGGTTAAACAGCTTGTCGGTGCTGTTACCTCAGGTGCGATCTGCAACACGACGCCATAGGCAATCGTCTTTTTAACACTCACTGAAGTTATAAAAAATGCAACATCAGTCGCCACACTTCAGGTCATTCACAATACACAACACACAGACATTAATCAGTTTATTACAGGCCACCCCATAATGATAGCGTAATATATCAACACGTACAACCGAACGATACAAGAACCTACACATTCACTAAGCGCCAGATGTAGACTGTGGAAGCCGACGCCGAAGCCGTGTGGTACGTCTACTCAGGGGAGGGGAGCTCGCTAAGGGGTCGGCTGGTTCTGTTTCCGCTGAATTCTCCACTGCTCCACTATGGAGTTACTATGCCACCGTATATCTACGAAGAACTTAAGTGCATTCGCGGCCTCGCTACCCTCGAATAGACAGCCACCCGGTCTACCCGCTTTAATATAAGGTACGGCAGCTGCTTACCGGCTGCTTTACTATAGTAAGTCACTCACCTACCCATACGTCACCACATCATGTGCACAAGTATACACGCCTACCAAAACACCTTAACATCATAAGCAACCTTAGTATCTTAACCACAACAATCACGCGTATCATTTCAATGCACATTCATCTTGTAATTATTCCTTTCATTCATTCATAATCTGCGTATGACAACATTTACACTACAATCAGCATGCTCCCTACATACAAATTTATATCAGTAAATTACCGAATATTCCACCTAATACGAACAATTTATAAATTTCATAAAGGGTCAGACGTTCTAACGCCAATCTATAAATCCTAGACTAACACTAAATCAATGTTGGTTTGGAGCAAAGCCAAACGATTTAAAAAATTAATACAAGGCTTAACGAGAATAACATGAAAACTAGGAAAATCTCTATTAATTCATTTAGAATATTTTTTTGATATTAACCGCCGCTAAAATCTTTGAGAAACTCTGCTTTAATATAAATTTCTATTAAGAGAGTAGCGTACTAAAGTTTTTATCACTTAAGAGTGAAAGTTGTTTCTAGGTAATTTTATGAGAGCACTAAATCGCTAGGATGTCAAAAGTCACAGAATCCAAACGATGCGCTTCTAATTATTCAAATATCGTGGAAACCGAAATAGAAAACAGTAAGATTTTGTACTTTACCGTTACTAAAGTCATCTTACAAATCGAATTCCAAAGCTAGTTCCAAATTCACCTGTTCTAGACATATTTATACAACGAATAAACAAATACAGTTTCTTGGTTTACTTCGTTAGAAAATATTGACGTATATTTTATTTATTTGCCAGTCGGGTTCTCAGCGAGTGAACTTTAGATTAAAATGAGGACGACTAGAGAAATTATTTAATTACTTAAGCTAAAGCGTGTATCTTCATGCATCAAAAAGAGTTTCTTCTTTACTACTAAAACGGTTCTAGTTATTTGTGGTAAAGCGGTGCTGAAGCTAAACTGGATAAAACTACAATCTTTGCTCAAAACTGGGGCTTTGCTCCCACCTTTGTGGTGGTGCTTTTGGCACCGCAGAAGGTTTAGGTTAGCGTCAACGATCTCCCATAAATTTTCAGCCACACATCTTGTGGCGGAGTCAACTATCACAAAATTATAAGAGAGTCTGTGTAACAACTTCCGAAAACAAGTCAGAAGCACAAGAGATGAAACATTGACTTTCCGTTAAAACTTGACTCGATGCGTTCTAAAAGACAAGAAACTTGTAAATCTACAACCTTGGCCTAAAACTTTTGATATATCTTAGGGTTCTGCTCTCAGAAAAAAGATTGAGTGATGCGAATGGTGTGTCTAAGTTAGTTACCCGTCACTATTCCCTGAATAAAGCTTCAACGACGTCCATAGATTTTCAGGCCACACATCTTGTGAAGTGTAAGAGAATCAATTCCGGGAATAAATTGCGTCAAGTACTAGCAGAAATCAGCTCGTCAGGCAAGTTAGAGGTGAAACATTGCGCTCCCAAAATTCGTGTCAGTAAAACTTCAGTTACGTGTAGAATTATTCTTGAGAACTTTATTCGGCAGTCTTCAAAGATCTTTTTAAGAAGAACGACATTCTTCTTCAGTGATGATGAATCAATGTGGGGGAAATTTTCAACATTGGCACATGTCAAAATTGCATTGTGAGCATTTGCATGTGTTTCTTCGAGTCCTCACTTACGGTGATTCTCAGCCAACGCCAACATTAGATTATACTAGTCTGATGTAGGCTCCATACGGTGCGGCAAACGTTTACCAATGTTGAGAAACGTGAACTTAACTATTTGAAAAGCACAACCAAGCACTACTAATCACTACTAATGTTGGTGTTGATAATCAGAGAATGTTGGTAAAGCATTTCATGACAACATTCGCAACCATTTTTTCACGCATTTTCGTGGTTTCTTTATTTCTGTAAGTAGTGTTCTGGAAATAATAACTAAAGCCGAACATTTAGCTACCTAAGTGGTAAGTCTATACTTTTTCTATGATTATGAATAAAAATTAACTGTTTTGTACTGATTCATGATTTGCTAGGCAAACATAAGAACGTCTGGACGCAACATAAATCACATATTAACGTTTATTAAATTAAAACAAACGTTCGTTATAAATGTTTACTCTGATGTTAGACGTGTGACGCTGGCTTTAATATATATCTACCTTGTCGGCCAAGTTTGTGGAAGCGCCTTTAGACTCTTTGGGAAATTTGGAAACATTATGCAGATAACTTTTCTAATTACAATTGTGCTTGTTTACCAAAATGTAACCATTTTAAATACTGTATTGATCGACTTTCATATATCGTTATTTTCATGGAAAAATGTGCTCCAAAACAAAATTGTAACTGTATGTTAATCAAAGAAGGGTTCTAAAATTTAACAACAGTAATTTATACACTTCTTTATGAGAAAACGTTGTCTCAGATAAGATGGTAGTGGAATAAAAATATTTACAAACACAGAATTGTTTGCAGCAAAAGACGTTCGCATTTTACAATTCTTTTACATTTTATTTGTTTTTAATTAAAAATAGGCCGTTTCTCAGAAAATTTTCCGAAAATCGAGTAACCGGAAGCACCTTCATCATTAATTCTGCATGAAATAACTATAAAACTAAAAGTCCTAGCTAAATGAAAATTTATATTTGAGGTCATAACTGTCTTTCTATGCAAAATCAAGAATTTGGTTAAAATCGAATAACCGGAAGTACTACTTTATTTCTGTCATTTTTAGATATTTCCCGAATTTTTCGCGATTTTCTTGAAATCGGCTCCAATGATTTTTAAACTTAGTATATTTCTTAGCTACTTAATTTAGTTCTATATTAACCAAAGAGTTTCTTAAATAAATTTTTGAAAATCGAACAACCGGAAGTATTTAAAGTATTAATGCTGAACAATATATTTTAAAAACTAAACAACGCATAAAAATGAAATTTTATATTTAAGTTTACTACCTTCCTACCATTCAATGGCAGAATTTAGTTAATATCTAATGACTGGAAGTGACAGTTTATTCTTGCGATGTTTAAGTTTTTTGTGATTTTCTCGAAAACTGAAACATTTGTTTTAAACCTTTCTACGATCCTTATGTCTTTGCTGCCCTTTTACACGAACTTTTCGGTTACTCTGAAAAAATGCATTGCAGGGAGTTATCGGAGAAAATTTTAGGAGTTAAAGCAGCATTTAGGAAAACGAATTTACGGATCAAATCGGTCAAAAAATCAACAGCGTTCCTATTCGTACTGCAAATGTGCAATGGCAAGCTGAAGGTCCAATTTCCAAGAGTGCAAAATACACCAGGGAAGACACCTTGATAATATTTTTAAAAATAAGAATCTGAAAGTGTGTTCCTTAATTTGATTTGAATGTTCAAGTAATTGCTTCATTTTGATGATCGTGTTTCAAATGTTGATATTCTCTGGAAGAACTTTTGAATATCAGGCATAAATTTATAGGAACATTTATCTTAGAATTATGTCAAGAATACGTAGGCAAGTTATTGACACCATGTTGCGGAACACCCTGTATGCTTTGCAAGCATTAATAAACAAGACATGATTTTCTGTTTTTGAGTTTAGGAAAGTTAAGCGCAAAATGTAATTATCACTTATCACATTTTAATGTCAATTTTTAGCAACATAATTTACCAAGGCAAACTCTTTAAACATTTGTTTTACATTAAAAGCATCTATTAACATGCTTTTAATGTTGTTAAACAAATTTATCTAACATCAGCAATTGAAATTAGATTTGCATATAAACTAAATGATATTTTTCATTTAGGTCAGGTGATCAGACTTTTCGAAGCCGTTCTTTAACTTCTTTTTGTACGTTTCTTGAATATATACGTAGTAGTACTTGTATACTATTGGGATCTTTACTGTTGAGAGTATGTTATCTTAGTATCATCTTAAGTTTGCCAATGTATATCTGCTAAATTTAAAAAATTAGTTGAAGTGGAGTTATTTTCTCTTAGTCTGTTGCGCAGTAGACCAACTTACACAATTCTATACGAAAGAGCGTGGTACAGATTTTACTGCAAACATTCTGTTTTTAATGTCGTTCCGGTCATATTTTGATTAGTATGCCCAAAATTTCAACAAAAATTAATTATAATTTACTATTTACAAGAAATACAAATAATGGAACCATTCTTCAAACATTAATTTATTGCAGCAACTCCTGATTTGATTAAAATAATAAACGCAGTTTATTTACACATGTAACGTTTTTAAGATGGGTTCGATAATGGTATTTTGCAAATTTCAGAATTCAGAGTTTTGAGGGTCATGTTAAACTATACTTGTTTTTTCTGTATCCTACTTGATTTAGTTTCATGTGACATCTTGTATGCTGGTTTCCAAGCCCTGACTATCGTATTCCTACTTTTTTGTAAAACTTACATAATCAATTCTCATTTACGTCATTCTCCATTTCCTATATTTGAATGATGAACTGGAGCACTAAATTTTTATAATTTTTGCCTGCGTCTGAATGTTTTCTAGATTGAGAATGTTTATTGCCAGCTAGTGGGATTCAAGGGACATACCCGAAGATCTCGATATTGGATATGCACTTTATAATTTGCGCGATCCCTTCGGCGAAAGTGACGGCATCTTTTATTGCAAGCAGTATTTCTTGGCCTACCTGCATGAATTTGTCGAAGCTTAACGCACTTGGGAGATTTCCAGTTTTTGTGGACGGAGCTTTGCAACAGTGCACACTGCACCTGGTGATCGCTGCTGTTTTTTCTCAATTTATATTTGACGTCATAACTACCTATGTATGCAAAATCAAGACTTTCGTTAAAATCGAATAACCGGAGTACCGCTTTATTTCTGGGATTATAGATATTTCCCGAATTTTTAGTGTTTCGCGATTTTCTTGAAATCGATTTTAATCATTTTTATAACTTAGCATATTTCTTAGCTATTTAATTTCGTTTTATATGCACTAAGCAGTTTTTCTAATTGATTTCTGAAAATCAAATAACCAGAAGTACCTACTTGAAGTACATATCTTAAAAACTAACCATCGTAAAAAAGTCAAATTTTAAATTTAACTTTTCTACATTCCTGAATTGCGACGGTTACAATTTAGTTAAATTCGAAAGACTGTAAGTACTACTTTCTTCTTGCGAATTTTAAGTTTCTTGAGATTTTTTCGAAAACGAATATAACTATTATTTTAAAATTTACTATGATTCTTATGTCTTTGATGTCCTACATAAACGCTTCGATTTCTCTAAAAAAAAATTCGATGAAGCGAGTTATCGGAGAAAATCTCTGGAGTTAACTAGGTTTTTGAGTGTTCAATAATTTAGATGGGTGACCGTTACAATTATCGTTCCCAAAATACATAAATTAATACTTTAATGATTTGTGTACGTTAATTATCTATCTATTCGCATTTTGTTTAAATTCATAAATTTTTGATGTTTTTACAATTAAATTCAATTATAAAGCTTTAGTGTATATGTATGGAAATATAATTAATAGGAGTAATTTTAAATTAATCTTAAAATAAGTAAAAGAAAGTCGTGTATTGTCGGACACCAGATTTGTTTCATATAGATATGACATCTTTTACGTTTCCACTTGCTTATAACATTTATTTGACTTTAATATCAAAATATGGCTTAAACGGCGATTCTTTATTTTTTAGGCATAAATGTAGATGAGGGGAAATCCTTTAGTATGTCAGATAGGAGACAAACATTTAAAAATAATATTTTGAAAAGACGATAATTTATTATATATTGTATAAAGATTTGTTCCTATAATTATTTATAGGACATGCTGAACTTTTGAAAACAAAAAGATATTTTCTACAAAGAAACTAATTGTATTTATTTCTGTTCCACCGATTTTTAAATAAATGTCTAATTTATTTTACAGAAAACACCCTTACTGAAATGAATTTAAATTAATGCGAAGAAAATATTTGAAATATTGGAAAATTTTATCTGAGTGCAAAATTTAAATTTTCGGTAAAATACATTTTATAAATTTGCAAAAATATTTAAAAAGTATAATAAATAAACTTACCTCTAATTAATACAGGATACAACCGAATTTAACAAATAAAATTAAGAATTTAATTTGTTAAGCACTCAACACACGCGTCGACAACAAAATAAATCTCAATAATATTTAACACAACCGACTGGGTTTAATTTTCGACAGAAACTGATTAATATCGAAATGGTTACCTTCGAAGTTTACATACTCATGAAATTACGCATACTATAAAACATACGACACATTATACAATTTAAAAACTTTTTAAACTATGAGTAAGTGCCTACTATTATTAACGTAGAATTTCTCTTATTACGTGTTGATAAATAGATTTACACGTAGATCTTGAACATACGAGGTGCGATCAATTGATACCCTTCTTTGATCGACCCATTCTTTAAAACAGATGTAATAATTCAATTAAGTAACGTATTCACAAGTTTTTCATCTCTTAATTTTATTCTAGATTGAAGTTTTGATTTAGAACTGGTATGCGAGATCAAGATAAGCTCATACAATTTTTGTGCGCTGGGAGAATGGAAACGCATAAATAAAGAAACGGCACCAAAGATTTAAAATGAAGTCAAAGAACACTTAATGAGTCATAACAACAAGATCACGATAATATAACGTATATGGGAAGCCTTTTAGAAAATAATTCAGTCTTCATTCGGCCTTCACAAGAATTACTTTTTCTCTAAACACAAAAGAAGACTACTGTATGTAGTACCCTTCATGTTGATTCTGAAAATATTCTCAACTTTTCCGCTACGTCAGAATGTTGAGAAAGCTATAATAATTATTTCTCCTAATTTTTACTATATTTGATATTTTCTGAAAATACCTAAAGTAATCGTCTGCTGCTTAATTTATTTGAAAACTGAAAATTTTCGGCATATTCCCTACTTCACAATCTTTAAGTCGTGCCTCTTTTTGTGTTTTTGAATTAATCATATTTAAAAAATTCGTAGATATACGCTTATAAAAAGAGTTCGAACTGAGCAGCCTACGTGAACTGTTGCTATTTTAGTGTCTCGTGTTTTTTCGAACTTTGTGTTGCACCTTAGGCCTCTGTTACTTATGTAACGATGGATCAGGCGCAGCACAAGAAATGACAGCATTATTTTCTCCGCAATAGTGTCGCACCGAGATTAACGCAAATCGCTTTACGTTGTCTTTTGTTATGGCCGCAGCTGCGGAAAGACTTGGACTAAGCGCCACCCCAAGTGAAGCTGAGCTAGAGTTGCTAGCACAAAAGCTGGAACAGCAAAACGTGGAACTACGGCGAAAAGTAAAAAATTAACAGAAACAAGCAAAGGATTCCGCAAATTTCACTTCGAGTAAACCCGCCGCGCAGAATAATATGGGAACGATTTCCAAACGATTAAGTGCTTTCACCAGTGTGAAAAAACATGTTATCAACACCCGCCTCCGCAGCAACCCGACAAGCCGCAGAAACTGATGCTAAAAAGCAACTAAGCGGGATGTTAGACTACTCCTTGTCAGAAAAAGAAGAAATCAAACAAATCGACTATGAAAACGCCCAAGAAGTTAAAAGCAGTACGGAAGCAAAACGCTCAATTCAACAAGACCAGACAGTGGAGGTCAGTATTTCAAACAAATACAACGTTCTTCAGGCCGTGGAAATGGATGTTGAAACGGCATCTTATTAAAAGGCACAATCGACTAAAGTGACAACACTACCGCGAAAAAACAACAAACCGCCTCCTATAGTGCTAAGGGACAACAAAAGTAGCAACAACTACCGGAAAAATGGAAAGGCAGCGGCGTAAACATCGCCAGCGTTTAATGTTGTGACGAAACTGGAATTCCGAAAAGTGCGCGAAATTCTCCAGACTAGAAAGGCGCAATATCACATTTTCCAGCTGGAGAGCGAAAAGACACTCCGCGCAGTGATTCGAGGCATTTCGGAGTGACGTTACGATAAAGGAAGACTTAGAAAAACAGGGCTTGCCATTTACTATGGCATGTAAAATGCGCAAGGGGGGCAACTCCCGTATACCAATGCCACCGGTATACATGGAGCTGAACAAAGCCGACCCAAAAAAACAAAGAAGATATGCACATTTCGCCAAGTACTCTACCTAAGCATCCAGGTGG
Organism: Phrixothrix hirtus; assembly: GCA_024586415.1. Taxonomy (NCBI): domain Eukaryota; kingdom Metazoa; phylum Arthropoda; class Insecta; order Coleoptera; family Phengodidae; genus Phrixothrix; species Phrixothrix hirtus. The sequence continues at coordinate 4,139 of JAHWXV010289915.1, read as the reverse complement.
AGATGTCTAAGAAGAATAATACCGTTGTTCAGTGCCACTGCTGCTAGCGGTACGGGTACATAGAGATGCTGCCAAGTACAGGCGAAGTATGTAAAGTGCGGGCAGGAGCACTTCTCACATACTTGTGAGAAAACTAAGGATTCAATTGAGCCAACCTGGACAAGCTCTTAATACAGTATTTTGAAGGGTACAATAAAATGTAAGCACTGTATAATCTTTCCATGAGTAAAGTAGAATACTCGGGAAGTGTTGATCTAGCAGCTCTATTATCATTAAGATTTTACTTATTTTGAAAATTTGTCGTTGCGCAAGGTCCGCCTACAGGTTATCTTATCTGAATAATAAAAATAGACTCCAAAATTATGTATGTGACTAATATTGAAATAAAAGCTGAACACTTACGCTACGCAATAGACCAAACATTTTCTTCCAGGATGGCATTCAAATCTAGTTACGAGAAGGAATGAACGCATAGAATTAAGATGAGATTATGTAGAAAAATGATATAATCTTTAATCTTAGTCGTATAATAAACGGTTTAATACTGATTTAATTTTTGACTTTCCCTCGTATAATAGAGAAAGTGTACAATTACTTTAGTGTTAAAATTAAAAATCAATTCTTGCTAATTACATTTATTGTTCTATAACTAATGCTATTTATATTTTGGAAACCACACTGTAGGGCATATCTAAAGTCCAGCAATCAGAAAATTCCATTTATTTGATAAAATCAGTTTTAATGCAATCGTTGTTCAAAATGAAATAAAAATTGGAAGTCTTAGACTTTTCTGGTCAATAACAGAAGTAAAAACAATTTTTAAACATCAAAGCCCACGTTAAAAGTAAAAAACGTCAATGTGCTATAGGGGTAATAGAAATACCTCTTCATCCAATAATGCATAGCAAGGATAAGTAACGGAAAAACCAGTTTCTAAAGATAAGGCTACGAGTAAGTAGAAATACTGCCCTGGCATTCGCCTCACAGAAGCTGACTGAATTCTAAAAGGTGCTCGAAACCTAAAACAGAGCATGGACTTCTTGGATACAAACCGTAGCCTGAAACATTCATCAGGTGCCTTGTTGAAACAGATTTGAGAAAATTATCACTTTGTACAATTGCACTAAAAATATTTTCTCTAATGAGTTGAAACATTTTTGGTAACACAATAGTGATTTGTAAAATATTATTGAAATAATTTTGACCTCAATGTGTTTGTCAAACTTATTTCGACTAATTCTAAACACCGGGCGGTTGTGACCAACAACGGTCAGGTGTTAGTTGTTTTATATTTTATAAAATCTTTTCAAAATGTAATTACGAAAATCACACTTTTCACTAAACTGCAATATGCGGTGATAATTTATACCAAAACATTTAGTAATATTTTATCCATCCAGAGAACAAGCTAGACACGAAATTTCAAATACATCTCATGGTCTTGTCATAATAACGAGGGCTAATTCTCATCGTCTGTCTTTGTTGTAAGTTGGTGTACCTAGAGAAAACTTCAGAATTATAAGGTTATACTTGTTACAACCGACCACGTAACTAGACATTAACAAATGTTTGCGCACGGGGGTGGACCAAAATTTCTGTGGGTGAGCCGTAATTTTTATGCTTAGGTTAAAAAATATTAAATATTTGTTTTTTCTAAATTCCATCCTATAGACCACAGAAATTTTGGGCGACCCACCTGTAGTTAGGTAAGTTTACGTAGTAAAAGATTTTGAACATTATGAATCCTGCATGAATACCAAAATGAAACGTTGAGCAAAATCAGATCGCAATTAAAAAAGAAGACGCTCGACTCAATTAACCAAAATTTGGCCAGTGCCTTGGAGGAGGGTAACTCTCGCGTGAGAAAAAATTTTATTCAAATAATGACGTAGTGTGAGGTAAATCAATGGTTTAATGAGGCCAAACAGTCCTTCTAAAAGACGTTTTAGAAATGTTAGAATATGGATTGGACAAATACATTAACTAAATGGAGACTGTCGAAAAATGAAGTTAAAACATTTTGTTTTAGAAACCATGCATTGAAAGGGAAACATCACATGGGAGAGAAACCAAAAAAGTGATCAACATGTTTTTGTAATACCATTATTAGGAGAAACTATGTCTATATCTTGCAAAATGCGTTGTCAGAATTGTATTTTTAAATAAATATGATTATATATTTGCGATTGTTATGGAGGAACTCAAAGATCATTATTTGTTCCTACATTTAGGACGGTATTTCACTATGCCATGGCAGCGACATCAATAGCAACGCTGTGGCATTGCAGTTAAACGTATACGACTGTCCTGTGCATAAATAAATGGCGTCGATGTCAAGCTGGTATTGACATGAGTCGCATTTTCACTTGGTATATTGATTGGTGGCGCATTAAAATTGGAAGCGCGTGCGGATGGATGCTAGGTGCGGTATTGTTTTAGGTCACACTTGGAGTTTGCGCCACTGATAGTACTGCATTGGTTTCCCATTGGTAGCTTAGTGCGATACCGAACTTAAAATCAAGATTCATTTCAAGTAATTTTAAATATATTACATTATATTTATATATAGGGTGTTTCAAAAGTGCATAAATAAGAATACACCAATAAACATTCTGTAATTTGGATAACCTGTTGAAAGAATAAACTATTATTAGTACAAAGAATATGTTTCAATATTTAAATGTTAGAAATAGGCGAACCGGTTTATCTTGGAAGTACTTTTTCTGATAATTTTGAATAACTATAATGAATAAATTTAATGACATATTATAGTCAAACGTTTTCGAAGAATAAAATTGTCAAGCGATATCTTCAGGGAATATACACATAAATGAATTATTAGTTCCATATGACACAAATGTTTTAACTGTGTAAGTTTGAAAAAATATATAATTTAGGCGTCCAAAGTAGTCATCATTGGTGTAACATTTCAATCATCATTGTTTCTAATCCTTAAAACACCTCTGAAACGCACATTTTGATATAGACTTTATTTCCTGTATAATCACATAGTTTTCTTCAATTTTAGTAATAGGAAAAAATCAGTGGCTAAGGCATCGTTATGATATTTTCTTTTTGACTAAAATTCACGTGAGCTTATTATAGTGGTACTATTTACACGGGTCGATTTTTCACATTTACTTTGCGTAAACAGAATAAAACTTTCAAATGATCTGGTGGTAAGAATTCGTATAATCAAAAAATTTTGATATTCAATCAAGTTAAAATACGTTTTTCGGTTTGACTCATCAATTAGCACATTTCGAGACGATTGGGTTTTTGTTTTGACGGCATACCCATACATCCATGTTTCATCACCTGTGCGATGCGCGTTGGAGCAATTCTAAGACGTCGGCGACTTCATTTAGTAACCTCTCAGCAATTTATTTATGATTCTATTTTTTGTTAAAAATTCAACAGCTTTGGAACAAATTTGGCTGCCAATCGTATAAACCGACGAGATGCCAACTTAATCAGTCGACAATTATCATAACAATTTTTGCCCAACCAAATTACGTACTCAATATCGCTGCAAATTAACACATACCACACATGTGTACCAATATTAGAAAAATAAACGATTTCAATCGGATATGTATAACGCGCGAAGGTATTTGATCAAACCTCATCTTGTATGCTTGGTGAAATTGATAACACTTTACCGTGAAGTTGAATTATGTTTTTTTACAGTTGTGCAATAATCACTAATTTTTCGTTCAAAAACAAATTCTCCATCAAACAGTTGATGTTTGATATAATATTATGGGAATGACTTTTTGTTCTAGTTAGTTTAAAGCACGTTGTGGTTTTGGTATGATGTGATTAATCATTTTGATAAAGTTTATGTAAATTTTTCGTATTGCAATCCAAACAATGGTGTTGTGGCCATTTTGAACGGAAGTGGCAAAAGATGGCTAACTATTTTGTTCATTTTTCATAATTAATACAATTTTGGAATATTGTAATACTTTTAAATAAATGTTTAACACACTAAGGATCAAGGTTACATTGGAATTTTGAGAAAAACTTGAAAACTTTTGTTATAAATAGGGGACGGAATATATGCAAAGTGCATATATATGCATTTTTTGCATATTTTGTAAATTTTATAATGAAATGCATATTTTTCACAAATTATT
>JAHWXV010289910.1:0-10280 GCA_024586415.1 Phrixothrix hirtus | reverse complement strand
CAAAATCTAAACCATTTAATGCTTGCGGGCAGTCATATGACTTCTTTACAAACAGGATGGCATCATTACGAACGCCTGGAACATTGACGTAACGCTTCCTTCAGGATCTAATTTCCTGGACCCATGGATCGAACAATCGTTAAACTCGATCATTGGCTTTAACTTAACACTAAAATAAATAAAACACGAATAGAATTTGAAACCCAAAGAAAGAAATAATTTAATCTTACCCTGAAATTATCAGACAACTATCCCAAAACTGCATGTGTAACCAAATCGAAAGCATTCACACAAATGAATCGCCGCGTGGTCTAGTGAATAAGCAAGCGCGCAAAAAACAAGACCGCGTGCCGCCGGAGGCGTGACCAACACGACAGCGGTACTCAAACAATTTGCAATAACAAAAATAATAAACGATTTTATCGTCTAAAATCACACAAACGAAACTCTAACAATTTATATTCGTTAACTAAATGTATTAAATCAATGCCTATTTTGTAGAAAATTCAATAGTGAATTTTAAACCGTTACAACATTAATTGATAGCAAGTTTGTGTGATAGTTTAAATCAAATTTCCCTGCAATTCATAATTCTTATAATCTGTTACAGAATACATTGGAAAGCATCACAAGCGACGAATAAAATTCACCTTAAATTGAAATAATTTCCACTTCTATAACATCGTATTAGTAGTAGACAACGAAATCAGGATGTTGGATCTGTCGATGAAAGTATCAGCAACCATGAGAGACATGTCAAAGTTGCTTTTATACAACGAGGATGCTGTAAAATATTGGTCATATTTGTGGTTTCTGAGATATGGAGCTTTCAGCAACAGGCGGAAAAGAAAACCCAAAATGCTTTAATGAAGACATTTGATTCCCAGTTAACAATATCCACCGTTAGTAGTTTCAATGGTCCATAGTTGTACACGTCTGAATTTAGCCGATGATTAGGAGGAACTGAGCAACTTACTTATCGAAATATAATTAGGATATGCTGTAATGTTTCACACTCGCAGCGTACGATGTGATTCAAATGTCTGCCCTCAGTGCAATTGTAATAAACGATAACAAGCATTATTTATTTAACTGTCTGAATAATTTTGTTCTACGAGAACTGACTGATAACTAAGGTCTCCAATCCTATAAAATATGAACGAGAAAAGACAAAATAATGAACTAAATTTATTGTACTACAAAATTGTATAATTATTTTCCCACATCATCACCATTTAGTGCGACACATTTCTCCAAACGATGAATCCAGTTTTTCATTCTGTCCATGAAAAAACTTTCCTCTTTACTGTTGATCCAAGTGCGTACAACAGCCCGAACTTCAGAATCAGACGAAAAATATTGACCCTTCAACATCTCCTTTAACTTTGAAAATAACCGTAAATCCGAAGGTGCCAAATGGGGCTGTAAGGAGAGTGCGGCACAACCGTGAATTGTTTCGTTGGTGCAATACGATCTGGCGTGGTCGTGATGCAATAAAAAATTACTTCTTTGTGACCGTACTCTACGGATGCATTTTTTAGTGATTGTCAAGTTTTGCAGTATCTTGTTAAGTTAATTTTTGTTGCTTCGGCAGATATTCAGTGTGAATGATTCCCTTTGCATCCAAAAAAATCGTGAGCATGATCTTCTGTGCTAATGGAATATTTTTGAATTTTCTTACAGGTAGAGAACCTCGATTACGATATTCCCTTGACTGCCGTTTGTTTTCGAGAGCATAATTATGAACCCACGATTTATCCCGATGATGATGTTCATGAAAAAATAGTCTCCGTTACATCGATACTGATTAAGAAGTTCTTGACAAATTTTTTGTCTTAGTTCTTTCATGTCATCTGTTAATTGTCGCGGGACCCATCTGACGAACAATGTGCTAGACTTTCTTGACTTTTCCTAAGTGCCGGGCAATTTTGCCTTGCTTAATTCGGCGATTTCTTTGAATCAGTGCATGCACTTTTCTTAGATTCTTCTTTTGCAAAATCAAAATCATGTTAAACTACGCCGATACTTAATGGCGCTACACAGGCAACTGAAAGTTCGGGCCCTTAAACTAGATACTCGAGGCTATCGACGGCAGATTAGAACACTGACGTTGCCGGAAACCTTAGCTATCAATCAACCCTCGTATATCCAGCATTGATTATTACTTTTTGTAAGTTTAAATAAAGATTATTTACGTTTAAAAATTCTTATTTTATTGACCTCTAAAGGGCTTTATCTGCTTCAGGATGATGCTACTCATACACCTGTACAGTACTATAAGCTTAACAAATTTTCATCAGTTGTTAGGAATTGGAGAGATACCCAAAGCCAGTCTTCGGAGATAATACAAATCCTCGAATATATATCGTGTTTTCAAATATAAGGTGACACCTTTGATGCCACAAAATACAAAGTAGCATTACAGTCAGCATTTCATTACCGGCTTAAGCGTTAAACCTTGCTCTAGTCCCATAGGCACCATTATAGTAATAATCGTAGACAGCAACCAAATATTGCTTAAGCAATCTGAAGCTAAAATACTGAACCCTAAAATCTTACTGAAACTCACTCAACAAGTTGCTGCAAATTCTATTCTTATCGCCTTGCAATCAATGGTCCAACCCACAGTCTCGTTTTCAATAATACACAAATAAGGTACCTTGGTCAAATGTGAGCATCTTCCTGAATATGGGCACAAGCTAGAATAATTATGTACGTCTCTTAGCAAATGCACACTTACGTAAGTTTGGGTATCCTACGTATAAATATCACTGGGACGACGAAGCGTAACAATTTTGGGAAGAATGCCATGAAAAGAGTGACTAAATCTAGTTTTTGCCTGTGTTCTTTAAAGTTTGGCCACAAACTATCACACTTTCGAATGTGTCAACCAGATTTTGTGCTACTGAGATTTATCTGCTTGATCCTACATGAGGCAGCTAGTGCTCTTTCAAGATTATCTGATCAACGGCAGGACAGTACTTGAGATGCTTATAACTTGTACTCCACAAATATCGACTGAATTTATACAACAAAGACGCATTCAACCTTAATATGATGAAACAGAAGATAAAAGTGAGTGGTGAACATCAGAAACGACTGAAAACTATTAGGATGATTGCCAGCTCGTCAAGGTTTTCATGCGAACTGGTGGAAACACCAGAACTACCAGCTAAGTCCAATGAAACAACACCGCGAAAAGCAATAAATTATAGCGCCATCAAACTAATTCATTGAAAACGAAACGGGACAAAACTTACAATTTTCAAGGAAACTCTAGTTAAGAGAATGGCATCTGATGGATGATTCAGACCCAAAATAAACCTCGTGCAGTGGTATTTCAAAGGAAGGTCTTGGCACTGCCCTTGTGAAGATCGGCAGACTGATATGAGATAGTGCATTATCTGCAGCACTTGGATACGTTAAGCGTATTTCGGTTTTCCTACACAGTTAGTATTGTTTTAAAATTTGTTTTGATTATTTTTTTAAAAATAAGAGTTTTTTGCAGTTATCTTAATAGTCTAAGATGGACAGTTTTAAGTACGTTTCCATTAATTTTTTGTGGTGGCCATATTTAAGATACAGAGTACCTAATTTCAATGTTACTGTACATTAACTGGCATTTCAAAAACTGTGGGTACTTTACGATCTGTGGAACAAAATTGGCTTATGCATTTTTCAAGAACTTATAGTTTTCTAAATATTAACAATTATAGTACCAAGTCCAATCCTGGTGTGCGGGCCGTCCCAGCTAGAATATCGTCGCCCTTGATGTGTATCACTCATTGGTATATGTTGAAGTTTGGAATATATGTTTGTTTCTAAAAATATTTATTCCAGAAGTTAAAGTTAGAAAGATTTTATGTTACTTTACCTAATATATTTTAGGACAGTACTTCTCAATCTTCGGTCCACGAATATAACAGGTAAGTGAAAAATTAGAATAATTTTTTCCAATCAAAATAAATAAATTAAAAATGTATTTTTCAGTTGTTCGTTTTGTTTGCAATAGTAATTTTTTGAGAAGAATCGGTTGTTTTATTTTAGAATATCTCAATCGAACACGTTACAAGTTTTAAAAGCAAATTAATTGTATTAATTTGTATTAATTTTAATTTTAATATGTATTAATTTGTGTAACGACCGACTTAAAATTGTTTTGTTATTTCAAAATAGGTAAACAAAGCCATATTACGTTCAACATATTCTTAACAGATATTAGTGTTATTCTAAGTAGTATTAAATTACATTAGTGCGCTTTTACTATTACTATTCAATTCATAATACCGTTTGTTCAGTAGACAGGATTATATTTAGAGAAAATTCTGATCTGCAGATCAAAGTATTCAGTTTTCGTAAAGCTGACTATTTTTAGGACACCCTGTGTAGCTGTATAGTTAAAGTTAACTAAATTTATTTTGCAATGTTACTCTTTCTGGTTAGGTAGATAGTTTTCTGCACGTTGAAGAACAAATAGCTTTGTTTCAGGTTTTTATCTTAAATATTAGGTCCAAAAAAATTAACACGCTTAAGGGAGCTCTTATTTAGCCAGGTTATCTTGGTAATAATTATATTAATTGAAGCAGGGCGAACTGTTCTTGGTCCATTTTAAAATGTGACAATCGCTGTCGCCCGAAAAATAATCTCTCGAAGGATTAAAAAGCACTTTCGTCCTGCGCTATATACTTTATTTTTTGCACATTGGACACATTTCAGATCAAAAGGGCAGAGGAAGTAAAATTGCATGATTTTGACATTAACAGCGCATTCAATTTATTAACTTATGTTGTACGGCAAATCATGCGTATTTACTTTTCACTTCGCTACTATTTACTTATAATACCTTGGATAAAGCTATCTATATCAGCCAGGGCATTATTAGCCCTAGTTATGTATATGAAGGAGTTATTAATTCATAACTCCCGTTAATAATGCCCCGGCTATTATAGCCATAAATAAATAATAACGAAGTGAAATAAAATCTTGTATGCGTCACTGGAGTTACTAGATGGTAACGCTCAGCGAGTGACATTCATCTCTCGGGTCAAAAGTTCTCAGCATCAATGGGTCGCTCTCTGGTCGTTATTATCTGCATAACCCTCTTGGTGCATAAATAGCTATTAAATTTTATTTGCGAAGCACTTTACTAACGATTTCAGCGATATGTAATTTTAATTAGTTAATTTTTGTAATTGTCATGGATTTAAAGTACTTGGACAAATAATGGCAGAGTAAGCTATTATTTATATTAGGAGGTATTTTAATATAAATAAAATACAGAACAAGATTCCTCCTAAAAATATCACAAATTTTAACAATTAATTCGGCACAAGTGAAAAGTCATGAAACTGTCATCGGAGTAAAATGAACAAATACATGGCTCTGCCAGTAATTTTCTTAAACACCTACACAGGTTATGTGTTTAAAAGGGATCTTGCATTTTTCATCCAGCACTGTTGAGCTCCACGCAGGACGAAACCATTGGTCTGCGGGTGCTGTATCATGCTGATTGAAAGTCGAAGCTTTTATATTTTTACTTATTAAGTTAGGTTATTAAAAATATTTGGTGAGAAACCTTAGAACTGCTCATTTTACTCCGATGACAGTTTCATGGCTTTTCACTTGTGCCGAATTATTTTTAAAATTCACACCAGGGGAAGTCTTCTTCTTTATTTTATTTATATAAATACCCTCCTAATATAAACAAATATATGACTGTGCCAGTAATTTTTTTGTAGTTATACTAATTTGTAGTGGTTCCAAACGTAAATTGTCAAAAGCTACTCAATGATGTAGGTATGTTCACTAAAGCGAAACTCCTAGTAAAACTGTCGTCTCGCTTTAATTAGATTAACAGATGTTTCATTTAGTGTGCGTTAGAATTGCTTCAGATAGATTAATTCCAAGGCTTTTCACCAAAAGATTTTTATAGCTTAACTAAATAGGCAAAAATATAAAAGTTTGCATTTTGGACTAGCGTGCACAGTCACCCAGTACTGTTGAGCCCCACATAGGGCGAAACCATTGGTCTGCTGGTGCTGTGTCACATTAAACTGTGTGAGTGTCGATGACAAATAATGGCAGAGCCATCTATTATTTATATTAGGAGGTATTTAAATAGAAATAAAATACAGAAGAAGATTCCTCCTAAAAATGGCACGAATTTTAAAAATTAATTCGGCACAAGTGAAAAGCCAGTAAACTGTAATATGAACAATTGTAAGGCTTCTCACCAAAAGATTTTTATAGCCTAACTAAATAGGCTAAAATATAAAAGTTTGCATTTTCAACTAGCGTGACACAGCACCAGCAGACCAATGGCTTCGCCCTATGTGGGGCTCAACAGTGCTGGGTGACTGTGCACGCAATTCAGCATTTTGCATTTTGTCAATGGCAATGGAGGACCGGGAAATGCTTTCCCTTGCCCTTCGTCGAGTTTGTTACTTCTTTTCTTATATTGTGCTGCTAGCGCAGTACGTGACCTTCAGAGCGCGCCCCGAACACCCCTAGGATGTCCGGGAGATGGGCCAGGATTCTGGTGATGCCCTCACCGAAGGTAGCGGTATCTTTTGCGGCTTCCGGGATAATTGCCGCCGCTTTGGTCACATTCTCGGCGTTGAATGGTGCTGGAGTTAGAGTTGGTTGGGCGGGGGTGACTGGGTCTTTCACTGCCTACGCATATAATAATGTGTTCTGGGGTCTGTTTTCGACCGCTGTAGCTGGCTCTTGGCTCTTTTTTAGCTTAGGGAATTTTGTGCATCCTCTATAGTTGGCGATGTGGCCACCGCCGCAGTTTATGTAGGTGGGCGGGGCTCCGCGTCCCTTGTCGCAATCGCTGGTGTGACGTGTGTCAGCACACTTGACGAATTTGGGGCCCGACTTGCAGCACCGCTGTGAGTGCCCAAGTTGTTGGCATCGGTGGCACTGGATTGTGCCCCTCCTGCCTTTTCTTGGTTCCTCTACCCTTATTCTGATGTAGAGGACCTCCGCCAGGTTATAGATGGTCCTGGATGTTGTTGATTTCTTAATTTCAACAAGTTTATCCGGGGAGGAGTTTTGTCCTTCCCGCTACGTATTATTTTGACTGCCGTTACGTCAAAGCCTTTCGTGATTAGGTCGGCTTTGATTTCATCGTCGGCGATGCTTTCTGGCAGTCCTCTGATCACTACCCTCAGCGGTTTGTCTTCCACTAGAAGGTAAGTGTGATAGGGGAGCTGCATATCGTCGAAAATGTCCCTTATTTTCCTGAAGTCTGCTTCGCACTCAGGTTGTATTTTAATACCTCGGGCTGTTTTGGTGGCTGCCTTAGGTTTGACCTTCTCACTTTCAAACCCCTTCACTACGTTCGACCATTCTTCCTTCTTTCTGAGTACTTTGGGAGGTACTTCACCACCTTCCTCATAGTGCTCTTTTTCGGGACTGCAGCTGTAGCTTTCACTTCTTGCTCCGGATCCGTGTCCGAAAGGGGCTCGAAGTGGTTGCTGGTTGCTATTTTCGTCAACGGGCCGGCGTCGGACCGTCCTGCAGGCGTCTTCCTCTTCCTGCCTTTCACCTGTTGAAAGCCATCTTCTTCGTCATCCTCCACGTCCCATAGATTTTTAACCAGGCAAATGGCTTCGACTGGTTGCTGGTTATTTAGCTCATCTTGCACTGAGCCTGGCGCTTTTACGGTGCTGTGTAGGTATTCCCGCACTGCCCGTCCAATTCGGCTTTCGTGGCCCAATTGCTTGAACCTGGGGTCGTCTATTTTAGTAATGACTTCACCGGGGAATGACCCCATTCTTTTAAAAGGTTCACAGTGGTTGCCTTCTCTAAAGTTAACTAGCACTGAAGCTAACTTAGCTTCTAAGTCTGCCATTTTCGGAATGGTAAACGCACTTCACAGAGACTTTGCTTATTTAAAGCACTAGGGTGTACTGTACCCGACCCACCAACTCTAGGAGCAAGGGGCAATAGATAGAAACTTGAACAACTAAGAGTAGCTGTGTGCTTGTTGGCTGCTCAAGTCTCACTCTCTATGAACTCTCTGCACGCAAGTCCGAGGATGAACTCTTGGTTTACGGTGTACCAAGTTCTAAAAAGCTTTTAGCACCTTCTTCCTGATTGTATAGCCTGAGGTATGCAATAGCGCCGCAACTCGCGGCTTCCCAACTTGGTGGGGATTGAAGTGTTCGCGGATCTTGTCGATACACGTACGTACCGACGACAGAATACCGCTTAAATTTTTGTTTTACAAATTTTCGGTTTTAATAACCGAAAATTTGTAATATGTCTGGCAGAGCAATAATTATGGCCTCAATGCCCTTTGAGAACGTTTTTGCGTCACGCGTTGCTTGTAAAACGACGTTAGCGGCGGCGAGCACTTTTGAGATGTCGAGTTTGGGTTGGGCGTAGCCTACGTCCTCACTCGCGTCCTGCTGGTTCTTTCTTGATCTGTTTAGGTCGGCATCGCGCGTCACTTTGGCGTCTTTTCGAGATTTCGACTTCGCTTTCGCCATGTCCGCGTAATTCGTACCCGGCACCCTTGTACTCGCGTAAGCACCGGGAACTGCTCTTCTTGCGCGTGGGAACCGCGGGCACCCTTTGCAGCTCGCGGTGTGCTGTTGGTTGCAATTAGTACACCTAGCGGTCGTCTCTCTGGACTTCGGGCACTGTCCAGAGAGGTGGTTCTCGCTGCACTTTACACACAGCGGCTCCGCATAGCAGTTCCGCTGCGAGTGTCCGCGCTTCTGGCATCGGTGGCACTGGTTCGCACCTCTCTGACGCCTCGGTGGTTCTACAACTACGCGAATGTGTAGCACCGCCCTTAACTAGTAGATGGTCTTACCCTCCGTCGTATTTTCCAATTCCACAAAGTTAAGTGGCATTGGAGCTTTGTCAATTTTACGGCGCATCCTGCGTACTGTTGTCACCGGATACTGTTGTCTCCGGAGATCTTCCAGTATCTCTTGGTCTGAAATGTCATCAGGTAGCCCCCTCAGGACTACCTTCAGCACTTTTTGTCTGCTTAACTCATGGGTGTGGAAGGGGACCTCGGAATCACGTAGGTATTGCGTGATTCCGTCATGATCCCCTTCGGTCGCAGGTTGCACGGATATGGCAATGCCACGTTCTTTGCACTGAAAATGTTTATGTTTTTTCCTGTGAGGCAGTTCACGACGGAGGTCCATTTCACTTTTTGTCGGATGACTATGGGCGGTACTTTCTCAGGCTTTCTGTGGGCCTGGGCGTACTTCTGGGGCTCGTCGATGATTGGTAGCTCTTCCAGCTGCGATGCTACTTCGTCCTCCTACAGCCGTTGCCTGGAGCACTTCGAATCGGTTTTGAACTTCTGGAACTTCGGGAACTAGTGCTGCCTGTTTGGGAGCAGGACAGTCACTAGCCTTCTTTGGTTTCCCCCTCTTCTTACCTCGGGCTTGCTGGAAGCCTTCGGCGCCGACGGAGGGAACTGGTAAGGTGAGGGGTTGTTATTGGTGATGCTGCTCATCCGAGGAGTAAGCTTGGCTCGCTAGAATGCTCTGCGCTGTTTGCGCAGCATCCGCGGCGGGGCTACATCTTGCTTGTAGGGAGCTGGTGTTAGCTTCCTCTACTAAATTCGGCGTCGCGCAGCTGGAAGGCGCCGCTTCCAGTCGATCGTAGAAGGAGCGTCTGCCTTCTATCGGATATTGTGGTATTAAGAATTCTGCTTCGTCGAACTTGCGTTGCACGATGGCGTTATGGATTTTCATTGCAAGATCGAGCATATGCTGTATGGTTGCAAGGTCGCAGTTCATCATTTTGTGATTTATTATCGCACTAAAAGTCGTAAAGCAATTTTGTACTGCACCCGACCCACCGCTACAATATGTAGAAAGGGCCTAAGGTACAGTACAAGAGCGCACAGTAAGTGAAAACTCTGTCAACGAACCTACACAACTGTACTTGTTGACAGCTGCAGGCGCACTCAATGATTCTTCCTATCCTGCACGCAAGTCCGAACGATGAACGATGAACCTCTTGGAAGACGGTGTCACCGAAGTATTCAAACCTCTTAACACCTTCATCTTGAACCGACCGTTTCAGGTCCTGAAGTTTAAGTATTTTCAGCCACAAGTTGTTGGCTCCGCCCACTATAAAGAGTGGATAAGTCAAGCTTTTCTGTGGTTCCTCCTACTCGTGGAGGTTTAGAATCGCCCTCGGTCGTCTTAGACGGCTTCCAGCATCTTCAACGTAGGCTCCTAGCCCGGAGATGAGGGGGTTGGAGCTGTCCTGAAACAGAGAATACCAATTAGTGGCCTGCT
>JAHWXV010289874.1:0-11178 GCA_024586415.1 Phrixothrix hirtus | reverse complement strand
TGGATGACCTTCACAAAATTCGTCACTGAGACTATTGCAACCAAACTTGAATTCTGAAAACCAGCGATAAATTGTTGTTTTGGATGGTGCATCGTTACCAAAAGCCAAAACAAGACGATCCATGCATTGTTGTTGAGTTAAATTACTTTTAAAATCATAAAAATCATTGCACGAAAATATTTGCGATTTAATTCCATTTTTGTCGATAGTTGTTTATTTTACTCTTAAATACAAATGTTACCAAACAATGTTTTATTCAACTGTCAATGCTACATAACCTAAAAAATGTCAAATTTTATGATAGTACCATCAATTCCCGAAACATATGCAGCACCCCTCGTACATAGAAACTGTAAGAAGTTCAACTTTCTGCTAGCTTGTGGTCGCTAGTAAAAGAAAGGAATTTACTTCATGTTTCAGATTTCAAGAAAACATTACATTGGTATCCTATATTCCAAATAAGGGAAGAAACACTTTACTATTCTGCATCATGTTACATCAATAGTTCCAGAAACAGAAGATTGACAAAAGAGTGAAATAATTACCTTCTATAATAGTACAAAATCTGAAACTGATAAAAAATGCACTACTTATTTGGTATCTAGAACTACCAGACACTGGCTTATGGTAATTTTTAACGCAAGTTAAACTTAGCAACTATAAATACATATGTGATTTATTTGGGCAAACGAAATTCAGTTTTGAAAAATATAAAGCAATTTACAAAATTTTTGGCTATGGATCTAATTAAAGAGCACACCAAGAATAGATCGAAAATTCCTTGTTTAGGCAAAGAATTATGAAAGTAGAACATGGTAATTAATCTGAGAAAAATGAGGAACAGCAATCTGATACTACTATTAAAATAATAAGTATTAGCATTTCACTTTCAAAGCAGTTTATTCATTTTTGTGTAATTTTTACAACTTATCAATAAATCATTCGTTATTATAATTGAGAAGTTTCGTTTTGTTACCTTAAGCCATTTCGTAAATGTTATAAATTTTTAACAAAAAAGTGCAATAATTTGGCATGTTGTCAGAATGCTATTTTAAAAAGTTTATAACTTTGTTATTAGTGAACAAAATTTAACAAAATTGGAACAGTATATAGCTCAAACCTTGAAAAAGAGATGGTGTATATTACAGTTTAGGAAGTACTTGTAGTTTCTCTATTTTTTACAAAAAAGGTAAATTGCTGCAATCCATTATTTATGATAGAAATTGAAAATTTCATTTTTTATAAGATGTATTAACAAACATTATTTGAACAACAAAAGTTAATCGGTTTTAACAAATTATTAAAAGTTGTATTACATGCCCCTGTCTTCCCCTCGCAGAATGTTTCCCGAGCGCTCTTTCACATAAACTTTTTTATCTCTGCAGGTCTTCAAAATTTTTCTTTTAAATAGATCTTTTCTTCTTACGTGTTAATTTCTCTACCTGTATAATGAGTAGAAAGAATATTTTGAATATCTCTTTAAATGAGCGAAATAGAGTCATTTGCAATTATTGATTGTAATTTCGTTATTAATAACCCGATAGCATTATAATTTGTTAAAACTGTATAATAACGTCCAATCAATTATATATCCAAGTATAAGCCGCTTTGGATGAATGATTTTTGTTAAATTAATTTTTGAAGTTCGACATTCTTAAAGATATCAATGAGAAACACATTTTTAAGAACATATTTTACATTTACCAGCAAATGCAATTTTGGAAAATTTTGAAATTCAACATACTTATACAAAACTTAACTGTTATCACAATAAACTTGGTTGATCTAACCCGGTTTATTAATTTCTGAAATACAAGGTTTGAAAGTGAATCGCCAATACTTATTATTTTAATAGTAATAGTGCAGATAAAAGTAAAAAACAGCAAAGCCAAGGTATAGGTAACTTGAGAAAAAAACAAAAGCCTTCGTAAAAGATGTTATATTTGCGGCAGAAAAAAGAATCGTATGACTAAATACCAATGTGTGAAATATGACAACTTTATACGTTTCTTCATCAACAACAAAAATATGTAAATATTTTTCTAGTAAATTGCCATTTCTTAAATTTTTTCTATAAGCATACTATAAACATGGTAGATTTTAGATTAGTTTTTAAAAATTAACAATATGCACCGTGGTTATTATACGTATGTTAACTTTTGCACTTAATGAATGTTTTTTATAATTTTGTTGATATAACTTTGTTTACCCTTAAAACTGTATGTTAAAGCCTGGCATTTATGAAATACCACGCATCTCCCAATGGGCTGATAAAGTAAATCTTGACTTTAGGTTTATTCGTTTATTTGTACAAAGCAATTTGCTGTTATAGTTTTAAGTATTAACAATAATTATTACTATAGCAACAACTTTTTTAAGTTGTTTCAAATAAACAAACCTTTAACTTATACCAATTTTTAGTAAAATTGTTGTTTGTTAAATTGACAGTTTGCATTAGAAATCAGTGCCGTCAGTTTGAGAGATATCAATTTTATTAGAGAATGGAATAATGTTAAGATGTGACTTTTATTTTATCAGGTAATAAAACCATTGTAATTAATTAGCATAAAATAACCATATAATTGCTGTAAATTCTTCTAATTACAGCCTGTATGCATTTGAGTGACAAAATGTAAAACTTATAGCACCAGCTACAATTTCCAAGCCAAACAGATAAACATGCACGATTGGTTTTATATAAAACAGGCTAGTTGGGCTGACAAGTACACAAATGTTTTTATGCAATTTATTTTTAGAAATTTTGAGCAACAAGTTTTACATTTATTCAAAATGCTTGTTGGGAGTTATTTTACTGACTTTCTCATATATAGGGGAAAACATAATCGAAGCACAAACTTATTATATGTTATAAAAAAATAAATATAAATCACTTTAAAATATAAAAAATAATAAAAATTGTTAAATAAATAAAACCTAATTTTCTATAAATAAATTATGAAAATCTACCATAAGATAATTATATAAGCCACTAGGCAGAAGCAACGCAATATAGTGCATTAAGCAAGGAGTTTAGATTGTTATATTTTGTAACAGGTTTGCAATTTGCAAATTGGGAACACTTGATACCTGACTCGTAACATCAGTGGTTCTTCTGCGTGCTTCCAATTCCTGGTCTACTTCATCCAGTAACGCCGTCATGGCATTAACGACTACGAATAAATAATGTAACAACAGGACATAAATTTCTTTTTACTAAACAATAAAGTCGCACTAACTTTAACTAATTAGAAAAAGAATGCAACCTGTTAAAATACATTTATTCATAATTAATTATATCTTATTTTAGTAGGCTTATTCAAACCTTCATTTTGTAATAAAATTAAGAGGAATCCTAAAATTAAATGCACATAAACATCTAGGTTCCAAAAAGACTAATGGCTATTACTGCAGTATGTGAAGCACCGTTTCTTTATATTTGTAATTATGTATTTTATTTTTTTGAATAGTTGCACATACACGGCAGAGCAACTTTATGTACACATTTTGTATTATTTATTCATTTATAATATTTTTATCTAATAGAACTCTGAAATCAAATACTTAAATTCATACAATACTACTCAAGCAATGCTCATTCACAATGTCTAGAGGATACTTTAAATGTTTATCTTACAATGCATACACAACTTTGCATGCACTTACTATTTTCTATATTGTTACCAACATGTTACGTTGTATTCAGAACTTACGTTCCGTGCGCAAATATTATCGTTATGACTGTAATCACATATTAAGTTTCTTTATCTACTAACAAGCCATAGATGTTATTTGGAAATAATCAGATCATTTTGAAACATTATTCCATGCATTTAATATGTTTCAGACAATTGCGTAGTCCACTACTACCTGTGTAAATATCTTTGTTGTTGTTTGTGAAATGTACGAAGGAAATGTGCAGGAAATTGCCGACTAGCTGTAGTCATTGATTCATAATTTTTTCAATTTCCCTACATTTTGCACCAATTCCATGCTCACTATGAAAACAGATGGTATTCATCGCAAGTGACATCATTTTATGATTAAGATCAGATCAGAGACTAGTAGCCTGATAAGAGAAGTGTCTTATCTGTATAGAAATGTAGTTTAAGAAGAAAATTAATTATTTTGAAATATTTTTGCATTATATTTTAATAGCCAATCTGACTTTAGTTTTTGGATGCAGATTGTAATATTTTATCTTTTATTATATTTAACTTATATCTAACCTCCTACCGGGCGTGGCTGCCAATAAATGACATGGCACTCCCTCTTGAATAACTTCCTAAATCACTCCCTGGCATATTTCTATGTGGATCAATTGTCCGTGGATCATTGTGAAGTGTATATATTAGCAATTTGATCATTTTGATACATCACATCCATTCCCGTTATATTTCACAAGATTAAATTACATCTTTTTATGTTGTACGAGGAGGGTGGTCTGAAAACTAAGGTAAACAGTACAAAAGAAAGTACTTTATTCAAGTTTTTTAAATTCGTTTTTCGACATAGTCCCCATTTTAACTCAATGCACTTGTCCCAACGATGTTCAAGTCGTTTAATGGCTTCACTATAATAGAATGAATCAAACGCCTCAAAATAATCATTTGTTTCTACAATCACTTCCTCATTAGATGAAAATCTCTTTCTACCTAGCCATTTTTTCAAATTTGGGAATAAGAAAAAGTTAGATAGAGATAAATCTGGACTGTAAGATACATAGCAAAGTATTTCGAATTGTAATTCAATTAATTTTGCCATGACAATGTTCAATGAATAAGCTGGTGCATTGTCATGATGAAACAACACTTTCTTTCTTGCTAAATGCTATGTGTAGTACTCGCCTGTAATTGTTTTGCCCTTTTACAGATAATCTATAAAGATAACACCACAAGCATCCGAAAATATGGTGGCCATAACCTTGTTAGCTGATGGAACCACTTTTGCTTTCTTTGGTGCACAACTGGCTTCTACCCATTGTTTGGATTGAATTTTTGATTCGGGGGTATAGTGGTGTATCCATGTTTCATCAACGGTAATAAATCGACACAAACATTCGAGTCAAATGTACTTATAAGTTGTTACATACATTTGTTTCTGATCACAGAATTAGCAGACATGGCACCCGTCTTGCTGACAGCTTTCTCATACCCAAGTGTTCATGTTAGATATGACCAACATGTTCTTTAGATATCCTATGGCATCTACTATCACACGCACCTTTAATTGACGATTATTTAAAACAAGATCATGAATTTTGGTGATCATTTTGTCAGTGGTAGTCTCTTTCGGACGTCAGATTTTGTTTCATCTTTGGTACTCGTACAGCCACGTTTAAATTCATTCACCCAAAAAAAACTGTCTTTAATAATGGTGCAGATTTGCCGTGAACATTATCTAACTCTTCAATTTCTTTGGGATTTTCCCGGCAATATGGAAGCGTTTAATCACAGCACGAAATTCTCTTTTGTCCATATTCACAAAACAACGTAACACGTTTACTTTAAACAACTGTAAGACAAAGGACGCAATGTATTTGGCTGAAACTTTAACAGCTGTCTTATAACATATGATAGATTTGATAAATGACACACATGCATAGATTATGGTGCCATTTCTGTTTGTTACCTCATTAATCAAACCGCCCTCGTATAGCATTCCATAAGTACTGTTATATTATAAGTATACATTTTTAATTAAAAATTATTCCACTCTTGTTTTATAAATAAAATATTAATTTTATACAATATCATGTCCCAAAGTAAAACAACTGATAAATGCTCTCATTCTTTCCAATTAATAATTCTATTATTATGGACAAATCTAAAAGAATATATCATTATAACAATGAAAACAATGTTGAAGAACTTTAAAGAAGTTTATTTGAAGAAAATGACAATAATATTCAGAAGGAATTTGCAAACTAAGACAACACTGGTCCAGAGGACTGCATTGAAATATGAGAAGATGATTCTAAATCAAAGCAGGAAGACATCGATGAAGGAAATGATCATGATAATGTCGATGTAGAATATAGAGATTTCTACTAAGGAAGAGACAAATTAACAAGATAGAATAAAGTACATACCTTTCAGAGAGTATGAATAATAGGTTATAAATACGCTAATTGTCTGGTGTCATTGGTGAAGCTAGAAATGTAAAAATTCCATTGAAATGTTGGAGCTTGTTAATGTCGGACATTATTTTGAATAAACTAGTAAAATATACAAATCAGTACATTGATGAAATTAAATCTTCTTATCAGCATGAATGAGATACAAAGCTTATAGATCTTATCAAACTTAAAACTTTCATAGGTCTATTGTATTAGCAGGAGTTCACAGAGACAATTGTCAAAGTTTGGAAGATGTATGGGGAACTGCTGGAGATGTCGTCGAACATTTCGTTTTACTATGAATTTGAAACATTTAAAATTCATTATTAGATATCTGCATTTTGACAACCGAATTACATGCGTTGAAAGGAAAAAAGTGATAAACTTTTCCAATTATTTGTAGAAAACAGTCAAAAAGCTACAGTTTGGGCAAGAATGTGACGAATGATGAAAAGTTCAAAGGATTTCATGGAAAGTGGAATTTTAGGCAATAGCTTCCAAGTAAGTTGAATAAATGCGGCATTAAAATTTATGCTCTTGTTGATTCTCATGTATTTTATCTACACAATTTGGAGATTATATAAATCAGGATGCAACTGGTTCACTATTATAGAATTAATTGAAAAGTTGAATGCTGAGAAACTCGTCTTATGTTGGAACAATTAGGAAAAATAAATGTGAGCTTCCCTTGAAATTTGCTACCAGTGAGTGCATAGTAATAAACAGAAGCATTTTTGGATTTCAGAAAGATTGCTTGCTGGTATCATATATTCCTAAAAAAGGAAAGTGTGATTTTGACATCAAGCTTACACTATGATGACAGTATTGATCAAGAAACCAGTAATTTGAAAAAGCCTACAATAATTACTTTCTACAACAGGACAAAATGTGCTGTGGACACCACTGATAAATTATGCGCCTCTTATGTCGCAAGAAATACCTGTAGGTGGTCAATGGTGATATTCTTTACCATTCTTATTATGAGTGCTATTACTGCACAATTAATTTATTTCGGTAATGACATGACGACTGTTCGAAGAAAAAATTTTTTGAAAATATTGTCGGGAACTAATTTCACCTCAATTAGAAAGAAGAAGCATGGAAGTGTCAGGACTTCATTTGGGGCTCAAAGAGAGATTAACACATTTTAGATCTCATGGTACATCAGAGGAAACAAATGAAAACACAATTGAACTGAAGTGAAAACGATGTAAAATTTGTAAAGTAAATCGAAAGCTAACCAAGTATAAATGCAAGGAATATAAAAACTCCATCTACTTCCAACATTCAGAAAGTCTGTGTTCTGATTGTGTTTCTTTATTGCAACATTTTTTAGATCATGTGTTTTTCCAATCTCAAGTTATAATAAAATAGTTAATAAACAGTTAAGAAATAAATAAAATGTTCATTTCAAAACTTATATAGTTTTTGCCATTTAAAATTAAAAAAATAGCTTTCTAAAACCTTTTTTTAAGTGAATTCCCTTTGTAGTAACCTTTTCTGTACTTAAATTACTGATGTTAAAATAAATTTCAATAAATAGTACAAAAAAATAAAGAGTATTATTTTGTTACACCACGCTGATCATAATACGATTTAGGCTGTGCTCCACAAAAGGTTAATTAAATAAAGTTTCTTTGCTGCAATATGATCAAACTAATTTTAGATTAGCTTTTTATACTATTTTTAAATTACATATTTCTTAACTGCTTGCTAATTGATTCTGAGACTTCTTTTTTCATTTCTAACAAGTTTACTAAAATCTTGATCGTTATATAATTATGAGAGTTACATTATATGGAAGATTTTCTCTGTAAAGGCTTTTTCAGTATAAACTATGTTTTTAAAATCTAATGGCAACCATATTTGTTAGGTTATAAACATGAACAGCTATCATTTATATTCAACATAGTCTTACAATTCATTTTGGTAAGATACACACTTCAGAAACTTTTGATGATTATTCAAAAGTTTTATGAAAATCAATGTTCTTTTGTGAAAACTAAACATGCACTTTGTAAATTTTATGGTCCATATAATCAACCTATCTATTCAATGAAATAATTAAAAAATTGATTTTATTCTTCATGCTTCTAAACACCAATAAGACATTGAAATACAAGAAATGAAGAAAATATTGAAGCTGTAAGAGCTAGTGTTACAGAAGATGCAAATATGTCACTTCCTTGTTGTTCTCATCAAATTGGTCTTTCACAAACGACAACTTATGTATTTTGCATTGATACTTGGGTTTATGCCCTGTTAACAACTAAAGTCACTTGACCATTGTAGCCAACATGTGTTTGCTTGGAACTGACCTAATTTTGATAAAAAAATAATTTTTTCAGATAAAGTTCGTTTTTGGTTAAGTGGCTTTGGCAATAGTGTGGCAATAAGTCATTTTTGGTGTGAAAACAACCCACAGGAGATTTACAAGAAGCCTCTGCACTTGCAAAAAAACATATTTGTTTGAAAATGAGATAGGACAAGCAGTTTCAGTGAATGGTGAGCAGTATAGAGCAGATTTTTTTATGGCCAAAATTGGATGAACTTAACTTGAACAATATGTGGTTTCAACAAAATGGTGCTACATGCCATACTGCTAATCTTATTATTAACTTATTACAACAAAAATTTCATGAGTTGAAAATTTCAAGAAATGCACCTGTTAACTGGCCACAAGAAGCTACAATTTAACTCCCCTTGATTATTTTTTAATGGGGTTATTTAAAATCACTTGTTTATGCAGATAAACCAGAAACATTTAAGCACTGAAACTGAACATCCAACATAGCATTCATGAAATTAGGTTAAATGTACTGGGCTTATCGAATTCCCTATTGTAGACATAGCCATGATGGACACTTAAAAGGTATGTTGTGTAAAACATAAATATCATATATTATGCTTCAAAATTTAGAAAAAAGTGATTTAATCTCAAGCAGTTTTTGTTTTACTTCATTTTAAAATCACATCATTCTTATTGAAAAATTCTTAGTTGTAAGGTGTAAAAATTATCTGCATGTAGCAGATGTTCCTCTTATAACAATTTAATAAGTCACAATTATTAAAGATTATTTCCGGAACTTGAAGCCTTTGTCAATATTAATGAAGTGTTCTACTCTATAACGCGAAGATGATCAACGAACAGAGCACATAGATATCTATTTTAATTAATAATAGCAACCTGTTTTAAGACATCAAAATCTCATCTTCAGGACTTAATCTTAAAAAAACCAAGTGATGTGTGAATTTACATATTTTATTTTTACTTAATTAAATTATACTAGTTTCATGTATTAAATTAATTAAAATTATTACTAAGTAATGATATGTTATAAGGACGTGTACCAAGTACAATTACTACCTACAATTGAAGCAATAAGTAATAAGAAAAATACTGCTCATGAAATTATAGTCATGCAAAAATACATAACAGAACATGTAACATCTCTTCTAGCTTTTTATTTTAAGAACGTTGCATTGTTAGGCCTAAAAAGTATACCACTAGGTATGTAATAATTCTATTTGTGAACATTTAAGCTTTGCCTAACCTAGGGATCGGTACATTTTTTTTAGAATTATATGTACCAAAATAATAGTTAGAGAGCCACAAGCCAGTAACTTGAATTATGAAATATATGCAATTTATGCATTAAAAGAGCTGCGTGTTGCCGACCACAGGCCTAACATATGCTAAAAAAATATGATCATCTTTAAGCTCACATGTTAATTCTTTGTTTCAATTTTAATTAGCTGCAACTGTTATAATCTTATTACTGAATATAAACTTTCTCCAATGGATTGTCAATTAACTACAACTGTTTGCTTCTTTTATAAATATCATATAACTTATTAATATTTATACATCTGTCTTCGTATAGTAAAAACTATTAATCAATATCAGTTCAAATTGAGAACAATTAAATTGTTTTCTTAAATAGTGTACAGAGTGTATCTTATACAATTAATCTATATGGAACCTAGATGCTCTATGTAAAAATGATTTTGATACATTATTTTCCGAGTTTCGATTTTAGAAACAATACTGAATTATTATTCTCACATTTTATAATACATTAATAAATTAAAATAAATGTGTTACAAAAAATTTATATTAGACTGGAAAACAGTTTTTGTTGTCTATATCTGCTCTAATAATTTTGAATAAATTATTTTATTTAATTTTAGACACTTCTGAAAAGGATATTAACTTAAAGCGTGTCATTATTTCTTGTCTGTAATATTACACATGGGATTTAAGAAATAAAAATTGTCTCATAAAATGAATAAGGTTAAAATATTTTTAATTATAATTGCATTTTGTAATAAGTAAATACTTCAGGCTTATACCAAATTGGGATAAATATTAAATGAAATCAAAGTTTATTTAAAAATTAATACTTGACAAATTCAATATGGATGATAAAAACTACATAATTTTTTAATTATATATTTTAATACTGTCAGATAATTAATTATAGATAAGTATTTAAGAAAAAATAAAAAGAATTACCTATTTTATCTATGGGGATAAGAGGGTGCATCATAAATATTTCAATTTCCTAAGGAGTCACATTCAACATTTGTGACGAATAATTTATCGAACATTATTGTCATTATTAACTCCTTAATCGCTACATTAAAATAGCCTTTAAAACTGTATTAATACTTCTGAAAATATATGATACAAAGAAACAATGTACTGCCCAAATAGATATCAACATTACAGACATGATAATTTAATAACCAGAACAAATCTTCAAAGTGAAAGCCCGTTACAAGATTGTATAGAGCTTTGCCCTAGCATACCAAAAACAAAAATGTTAAGCTCTGCAGAGGTGCTAAAAATTTCCATATAAACTAACCAAGGATGAAATAAATCATTGTGTGAACATAAAATTTTGTTCAATAATTGTCTGGCATAAAATTCTTCAAGTAACAAAGTAAGGCCGAAAGCAGTTTCTATTTCCAGTTTTGATGAGCATGCCTTCATTATGACAGTTAAGCACACAAAAATAAATATTGTACCAAAATTTAATTTTGATTATATCAAATCTGGC
>JAHWXV010289872.1:0-18018 GCA_024586415.1 Phrixothrix hirtus | reverse complement strand
AATAAACAAGTACTTTAATTACAGAATCTGTATGAAAGTATCTTTTTGGATAGATCTGCGTATCCAGGTTATTATTAAAATACATTAGGACCGTAGTAACTTTATTCGACATTTTCCATCTTCTGTAACAACGATACCATTAAGGCTTTAAAGTTGTACAACGAAATAGTACCGAAAGATGCCTTAAACCACTTTTAATCTTTATGGAATCAAAGGGAACTCCTTAGTGTGTAGCTTTAATACACGCAATAAATTTTACACAATTCAGAAGTCTTTCCGCCGTTGGTTTTTGGTTTCTATTTTTGATAATATGCATATAGAGTTGGTAGCGATATGTTTTTCAACGATATTTTCTGTGTTATATTTGTTGAATATGAACGGAAATGAGAAACAAATCTCTAATTGATATGGCAATTAAGTGATAGTTTAGTTTAATGTGTTACAAGGAAATGATCAAAACTTGGCTTGTGAACGGTTAAAATCTCGGTTTTTAAATGTAAGGGTATTTGTTCATTTTTGATAGAGTGGTGAGTCGGTAGGGATTTTAGTAGGATATTCAACCGCCACTTTTGATAAATTGTTTGTAAAAGAAAGATATAAACTTTTTGCTGCACTGATTGAGGAATCTGTAGTTCAATTTTGATGTATTGTAAGTAGTCAGAGAATTTAGAATTTTACTTACTTACGTTATTTGTGAGTTCAAGGTCGTTTAAGCTAGGACAATTTGAAGTCATCACTTTCGTTATCTTGCCTGTATTCTTTCATCGTGACCGGTTTGCTATAATCAGTTCTCTTACTATCGATCATTTAGCCCACAATTAAAATTCTTAACTAAATAATAATAAAAAACAAAAATTACAGAAGTAACATGTTCAGCATATTTGGAATATTTGGTGTTAATTTTTAAACTTTCAGGTAAAATTAGTCCTTGTTAAATCCATATTCAAATTTCATTAAATGAGTATTGCATGTCTATATGCTAATTGAGATAATAGCAAAAAGTGTACCTGAAGCCTGTTTATAGTGAAATAAATAATGGTCTAAAAAAAAGTGTAAAATATTTTAAAAGGTGCTTATTACGACCAAAAATAAGTCGAAAGGTCGTATTGAACATAGCTACGCAGGTGGACCGTTTAAAAAATTTGGACCATTTTATGTTTACGTTTAGTTCTCGTCTTAATTGATTTATGTTTCAATAATTACATCTCTTCAAATTTTTTCAGTTAATAATTTAAAGCTATTCACATTATAAAAGTTATTATTATCATCCTTATTTTTCATAAAAATCTCTCGTTTTAAATTGTTTAATTAATATATTTATGCATTCCGATTTTAATTAAAATTCTTGATGTACAACTATTTTTATATGCCTGATGATGGGATCAAAAAGACCCCGAAATATGTCGTATTATAGTAATACATCTTTATTTTATTGAGAACAAAAGGCTTCGAGTTAAATCAATCCATCACCTACATTTTATGTATCTTTAATATTTTCAAATTGGTATCTTATATTTTATTCGAAAAGACATAAGAAATGGAATTTAAACTTCTATTTCTATAGAAGGAAGATATTTCGGTAACATTACAAAATATTAAAGAATAAATTACTTACAGCTGATGTAATAAATTTTAATGCCATGACTGATTGCTGACCTTGAATTTATTTAAGTATCAGTTTCAGTAATGAGCCATCCGTATTACATCAATTATTTTAGTTCTACGGAATCTTCTAGAAAACAATTTTCATCTATAATTCTGTTACAGTGACCCCTGCTTAAGGTTATTAGTCTCATAACAGCAACTTTGGACTTTATTCTTGCGATGGTCCTAATTTTGTTTGCAAATGTTGAAGTCTGCGCTGTAAAGTTTCCATAACGTCGCTTCTGATAGAACAAGACAACCGAGGTGTGCGGGGTCACCAATAGGTCGACATAAATTTAATAAATGGGTGTCCACTGTCCTTGAAGTTTACGTTTTTAAACTCAAGGTGGTTTTCTGTTTGTTTACGTCCTTGTTGTTGTGATTCTGCATTCCTCTCAGCATTTGGGGCTAACCGATCCATGTGAACCCCTTAGGTTTTCCTCTGGACAATTTCATTATTCAATTTATTATATCGTTGACTCTTTTAGAAATTTCTACGGATCTTCCCATAATCTTTTCAGTTTGGAAAATGTACCTCGCCGTCCCTCAGGCTAGTACAATCAAACTAGATGATTGGGTTGAAATCCTTCTGCTTTGGAACTTACTAATAGTGAAATTCCAATCGATCACTAAATATCTAGGTGACTGAGAACCCTCTTATTAATTGTATTTAGTTTCCATTTCCAGCAACCTCTTCTTCTTTTGGAATGCTACTAAATTCCAAATCCTGCGGTAGACTAATTTCATGCCTAAGAAAATTCTAGCTTGATATTCTCCTGCGGTCTTGTTTACAACGCGCCAATATGCTACCAAGAGTAAATGTCTGTGATAGTCTGAGACAACTCTTGACAAACATTTTCCCATCGCTCGATTGATGTGTTCAACATTCCTTCTCACTATGCATGAAGAGCAGTATATCTAGCCGTGTGTACCTTTAATGACTGACACAGGCTTTGAAATCGGGCTGACTCAAAATTTTGTCCTTGGCCCGATGGCAATTCTAATGAAATTCTAAAACATCTATACAGTTTTACTACCAAAGTCTCAGCCACTGCATTTCGCTCTCGATTTGGCAGAGCGTATGGATCGATCCATTTGCAAAAGTAACCCATCGCAACTAGGACATATTCATTTTCTGCTTCTGTTTCCGGATTGGGATGAGCTGTAGCAATTGGTACTCTTTTAAATAGGCTAACCGATTATATTGCCTCATATGTGGTTTTCACTTCCTCAGTAGCGTATTCCCAGAAGCCACGTTACACATTTTCGGCATCGTTCCTGCTGTTTATGCAATAATCAGTCAAGGATGTTTTTCTCAGCTTTCTTTACTTCCATACGCTACCATGATGTAACACGATGCAATAGCCTCAAAACCTTCGCTACACTGTCTTTCGGAATCACCGGCATTTGTAGTCATTTCAACGCAGCCTCATTAGTTCGTAACAAGGAATTTCATTCATAAAGTTATTTATGAAGGTGTTCAACAGCCCTTGTCACCGCTAGTAACCCTTTGCACGTAACACAATGGTTCCTTACAGATTTCGATAACGCTATGTTATGACATCATATTACTCTCTTTTGTCCATTTTGGATTTGCGATAGCATTGCACCGCTGCTAACGCGGTTAATACCGTTATCTAAGTCAAATTTTCCCTTCACTCTAGGGAAAAACTGAGCATGTGTGCAGTTACCAAAGTTTGTTAAATGTTTCAAATGGTTCGTCTTCACTAAGATATGTAATGGCTTTAAGGATGTTTACAAATCCACTTAAACATCGATAGCAGTAAGTGAAAATCCCAAGGAGCTTCGCAAATCATGTTTATTCTACGGGTTTGGGTATTTTCGTACAGACCACATCTTCTCTGTGTGAGTTGCCACATCCTTTTCAGAAACCAAATCCTCTACGTATTTTACTTCCTCCGAAAACTGGTTGCACTTTTTCGCAGTCTTTTAAACACCCTTTCAAAGGATTTCTGATAACTATAACATCGTCAAGATATACTAAACACGTTTGCCCATGCAACCCTCTCAGGATCAATTTTATTAGCTTTCCAAATTTCGATGTTTCATTGCAAAGCACAGAGGGCACCACTGTGAACTACAAAATATCAGAAACAACAAAGAAGCCCGTCTTTTCCCAGTATTCAGATTCCATTCTGACTTTGCAAATCTCCACTTCTCATGTCTAAAGTTGAAAATCAATTTGAGCCTGGAAGCGTATCAAAACTGTCGTCAATTCTGGGTAGAGGATAGGTTACATGGTTACATTATTCAAACAACGGTAATCCCACATAATCTACCACTACCACCTTTCTTTTTAACAAGTACAATTAGTGATTCCCAAGGACTATTATGTGGCTCTACAATCCATTCACGGGTCATGTCCTTAATTATCTTCTAGGTGTCACTCGCTTGCATAGAGGCAGCCTCCTTGATCGTTGACATAAGGGTCTCCAGTATTTATATTTTACACCGCAACGTTCTCTCTTTCCTTCAAACCATCCTCGCCGGCAATTAACTGGCTTTATTATTTTTGCTATGTAATATACTGCTGTCCAAGGTTTCACGCAGTTTAGATAAAGTCTCTTCAAGTATAATCTTTTCACCGATTTTCATATAACATACCACATCTAGTTTGATGCCCGTCTTTAGTCACATGGAAGTTACTAACATCCATCAAGCATGCAAGTGTCATTCCTTTAGCCTCGAACAATATTCTTCCAAACTCTCAACACCAGCTTTATAATGCTTTATGGTACGTACACGAACATGGCCCATCGATGCTTGTATGACCGCTTCGAATACCAGTGCACGAGATCATGGACTAGAAAGGTAACGCTGACATATTAACTGAAGTTCCTGTTGTGCCTCGGAATCCTAAAGACCTTTTATAAATATTTGTACTCCAATTTGTTCTTTAAAGCTTTCTAGAGGCGTTGAGTATGCTAATCTCACTTGCCGGGCAATTTCAGTTTTGAATCTCAACTTTCTTCACACGATTCCTTAATTAGCCAGAGTAGATCTGTTGCAGATGTTTATCTCCATACCGCGTTTCTAGTCTTGAAACAAGATAATCGAAATTATTCCTCAGATCCACCTGGTACGGTTTGTAAAATGTCTAAAGCATCATTACGTATAGCCACTATTAAAGAAGTTGTACTTTATTGATCGGTCCATCCATTGGATATTGCAGCTGCCACGAACTGTTCATGGTAGTTAGTTGAAGATGTCTTTCCGACATACGTTAGTGCTTTGACGGGTCTTCTGGCACTTGCCATGCGATTCTCCGCAGCAAGTACGTAAGTGGTTTGCTGTGCATTGGCTTCTGTTGATTGCTTAAGAGGAACGGAGAACATCTTCTTTTTAAGCATGCTGATTTCTTTATTTACGATGAGGAGAATACCATTTTGATACAATTCATAACACTTCTTGATTTCCTCCGCATATTTTGTGAACATGTTTGTAACATCTTCAATTTCTTTTTTACTCTATTTGTCAAGTTT
This sequence comes from Phrixothrix hirtus, assembly GCA_024586415.1. NCBI lineage: Eukaryota > Metazoa > Arthropoda > Insecta > Coleoptera > Phengodidae > Phrixothrix > Phrixothrix hirtus. The sequence continues at coordinate 12,871 of JAHWXV010289872.1, read as the reverse complement.
GCTTGTTAATTTAAATTGGTTCAATTTTACACCTTCTTGGAATTTATTTTGATTTAATGTAAATTCATTATACAATGCATTTTGGCATGATTTAGTATCCATTGTAGTTTAGTGTAATTGGATTTCATTTCTTTTCAATTGCATTTTTTGCAAGATTTCCATCAGTGACTCCATATTTTTTGTCGCATTTTGTCACTGGCTTACAGAAAGCAAATAACACTAGCTTATAAGTACTAATAATCGTGAGTTCACACTTTCAGGAACAAATTCGTTACCTGACACAAATGTAACTAAACTAGCGAATTGTTTTTAAAGTCTTAGTTTATCTTCAAGAACTTGTAAATTACTTAAATAAAATAAAGACGAAGATTTCTCCTAAACGCCACGAATTTTAACTTTAATTCGGCACAATTGAAAAGCCATGAAACTGTCATCGGAGAAAATAAAATGAACAATTCTAAGGCTGCTTACCAAAAGATTTTTAATAACCTAACTTAATAGGTAAAAATATGAAATCTTGCACTTTCAATCAGCGTGACATAGTGCAACTTTTTATATTTTTACCTATTAAGTTAGGTTATTAAAAATCTTTTGGTAAGCAGCCTTAGAATTGTTCATTTTATTTTCTTCTATGACAGTTTCATGGCTTTTTACTTGTGCCGAATTAAAGTTAAAATTCGTGGGGTTTAGGAGGAATCTTCGTCTTTATTTCATTTATATAAAATCCTACTAATGTAAACAATAGATGGCTCTGCCATTAATTTTTATAAATTCTTATTTACATGTATTCAACTTAATATGTATATTATTGTGCACTAATACTAAACACTTATTTTTTATTTATTTATATCAGCTTCTTAACAAGACAAGATTCTTAGGAAAGCTACATCTAAATGGAAACATCCCAGAACATTAAGGAATAAAATTAGTTATACTGCTGATGTAATAAATTCAATTGTTGTGATCGTAAATTTAGCTAAGTATCAGTTCCAGTAATGAGTCATTTGATGCAACCGATTGGAAAGTTCCGTAATCTTCTACAAAATTATGGTTAACTATAATTTTGTTACCATATTATAAAATCATGAAATTTGTAATTTATTTCGAGCCGAATGGCAGCAAAGTGTGTCACAAAAGTGTCGTACACAACGAAACTGACAGAGAGACGTTTTATGCGCTTTGAAGCTTTAGTTATGTAAAATGGAGGTAATGATATAGTGTATATAGCGTATTTGGATAAAATGACTATTCTGCTCTCAGATTTGACGTTTATCCTTTTCAAGTTTCAAGTTTGTGGACTAAAATCTTAATACGGCAAAGGTATTCTTTTCGTGAAGGCATACGTCTAAGTTTACATTCCATGTATTATTTGCCCTTAATAATTTTTTGAATGATACTTTATAACGTTTAGTAAGCAGTGCTTTTTGATCTGTGAATTATTTCCAACTAGTAGTTGTTTAACCTCCGTTTTTCCACTTCCCTGTATGAAATTTTTCTGGGCAAGATTTTGATGTCAAAGAAGGCATTGTCACCTGATAATTTCGTGTTCGTCTTCTTTTTGATTTAGTGATAAAGACAATTCATACAATTATTTGGAGACGTTGACTAATAAGAACATTTAGCTGTTCTTAGCTTGGTGACACCTGTAGATATGTGTTCTCTTAGGATAATTTTAGCTGTACCACATTAGAGACAAAAAATATGAGACGGCTTCTTTAAATACTCAATGAAACTTTTTATATTCCTGGAATCTGCTGAATTTGCGAAAACTTTTTTCCTTCAGGGATATTTACGAGTACAATTTTGGAAAGATTTAAATTATCGCCGTCAAGTGCCTTATTGCCCATAATTTTCTATTACTATAAGATGAGAGCAGATTTTTAGTATGTACATGAATTGAGTAATTTGAAAAACTTGTTAAATTGACGAGAATGCCTTTTATTTTAGTAACGCTTTTATTACAAAAGATGCTTAATTATCTTTAAATTTGTATAAACAAATTTGTGTTTCATCATCCGCAATTATTTTGTCTATTTACTTTATCTAAACCTATTTATTAACCATCAAAGCTTTTAGGTTTTTTCCAACGAGTTTAATAAGAATCCATTGGGTGACCTTTAAAATTCTATTGACTCTAGTAATAAAATGGTGTTGTGTAACGATTAAGCAAAAGAAAATAGTAATTTGGTTTTTTATTTATTGCCTAATGTATACAATTTGTTAAGTCATCTCGATCTAAACATCCTTATATACATATCTATTATTAAATTACATATAATAATACATTTTACAAGCTTCTAACCAATTTAAAATAGGAATTACGCAGATGAGTTTTCCGGAAACGGTTTGTTGCAGTTTATTACAATGACACTGGCTTTATAATTATTGCTCAGCGACTCTCTCACGAACTTTTTATACATTTATTTTACTTAATTAGATATGGATGTCATTACTTTTTTCATTTAATTATTTTAATTTGTGACAACAGGAAATCTGATCACAATTGTTTTAGACGGTTAATAAGAAATGAAGGTAATTAGCAATTAATTTGTCTATAAATAAACGTTACCTGGATATAGGAATAAAAACATACACGAACAGTATTAAACATTTAATATGAAAGCTGCTAGTGCATGTTTCTCCGAGTTCTGAAAGAAATTGTCATTAATTTAATAGTGCCTTCATTATAAATTAGGGACTTACCACAATACCCTTTTCAATTCCACATTCAGCCATTTTAATAGCAAAATCGCATATATTTTCCAAGTTTGTTGCGTACACTGAAAAAGGTTAAATAATGCTTAAACAAAATTGTCTGGCTGCAACGATTTTGGTAAAGTTAGCAAGTAAAAGGCAATGTTTGACTACCTACCCATATATCAAAGATACTAGAAGAGTATTTTTTTAATAATTGCGTAAATAATGAAAATTTCTTCATTCAGAGCATAGCTTCATGTTGTAACTAGACAGCTAAGGTACACAAGACTGTAAATCCAGGATGACGAGTATGCTGAAGCATAATTGACAAAAACATTTTTGATATGATGTATTCAAATTTTAAATTTAGAGGCCCAAAATAATATTTGCACGGGGTACATGAAAGTATAGCTACTGTGCGACATTTCTTAAATAAAATATCGTATAGCACTGAGTACCAAGTTTCAGAGAAAACTATTTTATCTTAAAATTCTAGAATATACAAAAAGATATTTTAAATCCTTTCCGTAAACAAAGAAAAACGGGATTTTAGGAAAGCTGATTGCGCAAAGAATGTGCCTTTAATCTACTATTCTGATTGCATTTAAAATTAAATTTTCTAATAATTAAGTATCAATCCATAATTAATTCTGTCGTAATATTTTTTGGCTTGCAGGTATTGTCCTATTTGTTAATGAAGTTTTGTACTCCTGAAGCAACTAGATAACATTATTGTTGTCTCGACTTTTGTTTCTGACAACACATGTTGGATTTTTCCTTTGTTCTTAAGCCTTTCTTCCCAATCAACGTTTGCTATAGTATCTGACTAGCTTATTAAATTTGCCATGCTTTACATAAATAACAAAGCCTTTAAATCTAATAATTAAAGAACAGTTTTGATGTTATTTTAGCTAAATCTTTTTCCCACGACCACATACGAAGGTTATAATAATATACATGTGTGTTATGAATCGTTTAGAATTTTATTGGCAAATCACGGGTGAATTTTGTTTAAATGCTGTCAGATAATTTATCATACTTGAAAGCAATTCAAATATTGTAATTAAAAAGTATAAGAGATATACTTAGAGGTAGTAATAATTTGTGATTGTGAGAGAAATAAGTGTACGTAACATGCTGGAAAGTGACATACACTATACTCGGTTGCCATCTCGTTTGATATATCATTTTCCATACTCATAATGTAATATATACTCAGTGAGATGGAAATCGCAACACCAAGAAGGCATAGGATTTTTTTGACCAAACTTGGCAGAAACTTTTAACTACTAAAAGGTAAAAATTGATTAAAATTTCATTATTATGGATTATGTAATAATGACTTATCTGATAGTTCTTTCAGGTTTTTCTAATAATGTATATTTTGCGAGATTTTATTCAGTTCTTTAGCGTTTTAGCTTGTGATTGTTTGTTTTGAGGATGTGATCATGCCTAGAATACGTCAACGTAGAAATTACTTTCAATTAAGCGAATTTGACAGAGGTCGTATTGTTGGTTTGCGCGAAGCTGATTTGTCGTTCAGAAAAATTGCAAATTGCCTTAACCGGAACCAATCTACCATTATCCACTGCTATTAGACATGGACTAGGGAAGGCCAGGAATGTCGCAGAAGAGAAACTGGGTGGTGAAGAAGAAAAAATGAGATGCAGGATCGCCATCTTCGACTTATGGCAACAAGAGACCGATTCTCGAGTACCAGATCAATTGCCAATCAATGGTTAGTGAACGAAGGACGTCCTGTAACCCTTCGAACGGTTTACCACAGAATTAGAACTTGCGGCTTTCAATGCTATCAGCCACATCTTGTGTTACAACTAACGGCTCAACACCGACAGCGACGTTTAGAGTGGCGTACGTTGCGATTACACTGGAACCTAGAGCGGCGTAGGGTAGTGTTCAGCTATGAATCCAAATTCTGTTTGGGGATGTATGAGGGCAGTATGAGGCTCAGACGAAGACGTGGGGAATGTCGCAATGTTGAATTTTCTGTTGCTAGTCATGTGCACCACACTGTGTGGATTATGGTATAGGGTGCTATAACTTATGGGAATGGGTCTCGTTTGATATTCATCCGAGGCAGTATGACCGCTCAGCGATGTATGAATGAGGTGGTAGAACCCCATATGCTTCCATTTATTTAGCATATGGAAGACCCACATTGCAAGATATCCTATGGATCCCTTTGCAGAGGATAATGTCAATCTCTTGCCATGGCTACCGCGATATCCTGATATTCCGGCCATCGAGGATATTTGGGACATTATAGGTAAAAAGACTGAGGAACTTTCTGCATCCTCCGCAGACGCTGCAAGCTCTACATCACGAAGTATAGGTTCCTTGGGAAGCAATACGTCAAGAGGAAATCGACCATCTGCTAAATTTTATGCCACAAAGAGTGAGGGAGTGTGTAACCAATAGAGGAGGAACCAACCCATTATTAATAAAAATTATGTTTATATTTTGTGCTGTTTCTTTAAAATTTTAATCAATTGCTACCTTTTAGTAGTTAAAATTTTCTAACAAGTTTGGTCAAAAAATTCCTACGCCTTTTTGGCGTTGCGATTTTCATGTAACTGAGTATATTATAACGTCTTAATTATTTTTATTTTGTATTTAATAAAATTAGATACGTTCAACTACGTGTTCCAATTAAAACATCATTCCATTCAATGCCGTTCCAGGATGTATTACTTTCGGTATGTGCACCAGAATCGTGGGCAGCTGCAACGTTTTTAGAAACAAGTTGTATCGTGTTGCTAGAAAATTGTCGGTATTTTTGGAAAATTTGTCATACGTTGCATTAAATAGCATTAATGGTTTAAATTCAAGTTATACACATAGTTATTCAAAAAGGCCGATTTCTAACAAAAATGATATTATCACGTGAATATTTTTGTGCCATGATTTTTTACGATTTTAAATGTAACTCAGCTCCAAAGTATTCCATTAAGAGATCTTGTGGAGCTTTTTGAGGTAAGTATCTTCCAATGGTCTTCAGAATTCAATCGCAACATACTAGTCTAAAAGATGAATTTTGTCAAAGTTGTTGTAAGGGACATCAATGCTGTACAAGGGATGATAGAGATAGACATATGACATAACATGAGATTAAATCGTCCTTAGGCATCGAAATGAAGCAAATGCATATAATATTGCATGAACACTTAAATGTTAGGAAGCTTTCTGCTCGGAGGATTCCTCGTAAACTCATGTGAATTGGTGGAAAAAAAATGCACAAAAGCTGTAATCGAGGATCATCAAGTCTGTCATATACGACACTGATACTGGTAAAGAAACTTGAACCTGTCCATACGAATCTGAAACTAAACGTCAGTTAACTGTAAGCGTGTTTCAATTCGTACCCTAGCGAACAAAAGTTGTTGATTCTCGAAGAGCTTCAAAAAAAAATCCTCACTTAGCTTTACTGGTCATGATGCTACTGTTGCTTTATAGGACCATAAATCTGTTAACGGTGGAATGGTATGCGACGTTTTGTTTGTAAGAATTATTGCTGAACTTCATTGTGACCACCCAAACACTCACTGCAGTAGTTCTAACAGTGGTTTATTTAAACTTTTAAAAACACATTATGCAAAATGGGGTAGAATATAAGGCTCAAGCAGCAGGATAAAAATTAGACAAGCTAAAATAAAACACCCTTTCTATCCAAAAATAATGTAAAAATATACCGCAGGCACTTTAAAATTATGATCATAGCCAAGTAGCCAATGCGTCAACAATAAACACTTTCATATCAAATATAACGATGCAATGCTAAATACAACAGTGCGATAGCAGTCCTTTTTAGTTACATGAATAAATAATGTTCTTAAAGATCCGTCCCAAAATATCCAACTAATTTTCTAAGCACAAAAATAAATTGCGCTATCACCGTCTACGCTATGCTGTTCATGGACTTTTTAATATTTGCTAAAGGATAAAAAAATCTATACAGGTGAACTATGTTAACCCATATTCACTCGAATACCATGCTTATACCAATAATAATTTCGGAGCTGCGATCTGTTATTCAAAATACCGTCATACTAATTAATTACTGACGCAATTAAGTAATACGCGGAAATTCCTGAGCCCTAATACATAGTACTTGTAACGCCCAAGGACAGCCCAGACCTCTTATTACCTTCCAAAAATTTTCTTTAACCATTGTTCTTTGAAGTAAAAGATAATCATAAAAATACGATCAAAGTTATCAGGACCGTTTGTGCACAAACACAGAAGGCCAACTTTGCGAAAATCAAAACGATCAAAATTTTTGTTAATTGTGCCGCGTCCTAATATCAGTGAAATTCGTTTATAATTTATACTGGCCAATTCTCGAGAAGTCCGCGGAAGAAGTCTACGGGTCAATCTGATCTATCAGCATCCACCACTTTCCTTAAAACACTGAGAATTCTTTAGACAAGCCTCCACCTACCCCTCACCTTGAGTCACCCTATACGTATTATCTAAAGTAATTTCCTCTGGTATAAAAGATGGCCATAACAGATCAAAGAAACTGCGTGTTTACGGCCCAGTTTACGAAGAATATTATAATTTATACCTAAAGAAATCTGTATGGCTGCATCTAGAGACTGCTGTCCAAATAGGCGAATAATTAATAATTAATACCATGCAAGTGTTACTGCAAGTTGTTGTCTTAACCGCTCCAAACCTTGGGTTACCACGAAAGCAAAAACATCACATCGTGTAGTAGTTCCACGAAAAGTCCAGTAATTACGGGACAATTATTTGTATATCACCGTCAGCATTTGAAGCAATAAATGAGTAGCTAGTATAAACTAGGTCGTACATACTACAGAAAAAGACATGGACGTAATTATCATAAATTTAGCTGACGTTCCTGTACTCCACAAAAAATGATGTTCAATAACTTTGTATAAAGCGGTTGTGCTTTAATTGACCAGGCATTACCCTAGTTCACATATATTGTAAATTCCAATGGGGCTAAAATTGCTAACACCTGTTAAACATGTGTAGATAAAGTTCTGAAAATTCGGGTAATAGTTAGCGAGAACTGCCTTTGCACCTGTGTGAGGGTATTCACACGATTAATACATCATATACTGGATGCCCAAACCTCTGTGCCATATGTAGTAACTGAAAAAATTGTAGCCCTGATAAGTAGCTGCATTATTAAATTGTGCGAGATCTTACCCACTCTTTTTCTGATAAATGTTCGCAGAAAGCTGCTATCAATAGTAATGTCCAAATATAACAGGGAATTACCAAATGAAATATTCTGCATACTCACTCTATCTCATTGAATTCTTGGAGAGGGCTCGATGTGATGAATTTAGACACAAACAACCACGCCAGCCAGAAATGTTACTTCGAGATATTGTTATTTACAACTTAAGCCCATTCTAAACAAATGCCCTAGATGGAAGTTCAGTGGAATTTAGAATCCTTAATTGATTTCTATAGCGCTATTATGCCCGTGTCACATGCAAAAGTCTACTCAAACGCACTTACCATACGTCTTAAACGGTGATTGACTCCACTGAGCAAATTCTCCCGTTCGCTACAGCCTGACGATTAACGAAACTTAGTGAAACTGGATATTTGGGTACTTGACAAATTCAATGACTCCTTGAGAACTAAAGATGGCCAAGCTCCATTGAAAGCGTTGGACATACACGTTATCTCAGTTACTTTTAACAAGCAACAGATCATGAAATGCAAAGTTCATATCTAGACCCATACGGTACTCTCGGAAATTGATTAGGTATCAAGTAAATCTGAATTTATTACAATCTAGGAAAAATTACTTTTGTCAATCACTAGCAAATTATCATCAATTACCCCTGCTTTACTACAACATTAGGTTTAACCTTGTCACTTTTATAATCTTAAGATCGACAACCCCTGCTTCTACTAAGCCTAGAAGTATCTAAAATTTATACAGCAACAAGCTAACCAACCATGTGGGATATATTTAAAAGATTATAATGGGACATCTTAAAGACAAAAGTCAGCTTTGTTGATGAACAGAATGTTAATAGCCATTTTAGAAAATCAAATCTGCAAAGCGATTTGCTGGCGCTGTTCAATTAAAGAGTTTGCAATAATAGTGTTCAAACAAAATTTTCTGTACAGAATACTAAGAATAAATTATTGATTAATACCTTCAGGTCCACATCTAAGCTCGATTTCAACAATTTTTTCGTAAAGAGAAGGTTTCTTGTTTTCTAAATACTTTAACAGAGTCACAGATTCTTTGCCCATTGTGAATCTTCCATCTTGTATATGTTGCTATAATTTATGAAAATTTAAGACACCGCTATAAATTCTGTATGTGAATACTTACAAATCCAATGGCCATTTGTATACATGTTAACAAGCATTTTCCTTCTTGCCTGGATGGAAACAATAATAATTTAATTTCTTCTACATCATCTTCATTTGCCCCAGTTTTGAGTATACACTGTCTGGAAATCTCAGAAACCCTTCTTTCTATTGGATCGTTGAAACAAGGACTTCGCTACAAATGCAAAAAGTTATGCTTGGCCTTTTCAGATTATAATAAACACTTGCCCCGTGTATGGTAACAAATACGCATAATAGAATAATTGAACATTTCATGATGTTCTAAAGAAGAATCAATGTACATTATAAATCAGCTTTATTGTTTAAATAATTATACATTTTGAAGGGCGTTCCAATTTCATTAACAACAGTATGTTATTTTCGGTTGTGATGCTAATAACATAGAAGAGAATAAATGTACACTAAAATGGACTAATATTATATAAACGTTTTTCAAATTTTTCTGGATTGTAATCATTGCATGGAATAATTGATGCATGAGAAATAATTTATAAATACAAAATATAAACTAAGATAGTGTGATATTGATATAGCAATGTACGAGGGAGATTCAAAAGGAAACTTGGGAGGTATTTATTCACAATTTATAGAATAAATGGGACATGCAACTACTACCATTCCTATTTCTTATCTGGTTCCAGTCAATTTTATTCGATACAAATCACCAACTTTTTGAAAAGTATAGGAATTTCTTCAGGAAAACGTCTTTTTCCTGAAGATAATTTACGCCATCACTCAGTTGCTCAAATATAGAGTAATTGCATTGCTAGGGATTTCAAGGCAGTTCGAAGTAGATTTTTGAAAATATCCATATATGTAAAATATAAAATTCATCCATCTTAAAAGTTATTATATTATTAATCATTTAAGCCCAACTAATTGTATTTTAATTCTTAGATTTTATTAGAAAATCATCGTCAGAGGAAGAACTGATTTTATAAATATAAAATGTCAAAATTCAAAATATATATAATTTTGACATTTTATATTTATAAAATTAGTTCTTTCTCTGATGATGATTTTCTGATAAAATCGAAACATATAGGAATTGAATTAATTAAGAATTAAAATACAATTGGTTTGGCTTAAATGATTAATAATATAATAACTTATCCATATATGTAACCCTACTGATAATATATTTTCTTAAGTACGAAGTGCACTAAAATATAATGTACAATGTCTTAAAAGAAACTTCGCTTAAAACAGACAGAAGGTGCAGATATCCTCTGGCTTCGATGTTCTCTTGGTTTTCGAATAGTAAAACTCAGATTCTCCCTAGAAACATCACATTTGACATCAACCCTGGAATCGGCTGTCGTGGCGTCCGTTTCGATATCTCTGATTACGATATGGTTAACTGGCGCAACCGACTTTAGCGTCTAACTTCACGTATCTGATATTGTCGACGAAAACTCGATGCTGTTCCAACATTTCTTACTCCCATCATGTGTTAGCTTTATCTCCGTTCATAACTATAATGAACTTTTCTGCATCAATTGATATCAATGGGCTTATAAACTTTGTTTATTAGAAAATGGATAAAAGAGATTAATTTGTCACAGGCTAAACTGGAAATAACGGCGGCGAGTAAAATCACGAGTATTCAACCACGGCCGGCAAAGCTACAGTGGAGCGAGGTGGGGCTTTTCGGTACTTTCGTGAGTTAAATACTATAAAGTTTAGTCAAAATCGGGAAAAGTGGGCGCCACTGTTCTCAACTCAATTACCTCTATACAGAGATTACTTTTGGGAGCACCCTGTATGTCGAAATGTTAAAACCTACCTATAGAGTGGAGATAGACATTCTACGGTAATGCAAATACGGGATACAGCTGAAAGTGAAGGTACAAATCTATATGTGCTCACTATTTATGACGACTCCTGTATATTACAAAGTACTAAATTTACGCCCTGTCTATTATACAAAAATTTAGAATAAACTTTACTTGACGTGAATCATTTATGGACCGATGCTAAAGTCGGCCACCCGGCCACTGTTAATGATTGATCTAACAAAAAGTTATATTGTTATGAAAGTTTGAAAATTTGACTTGAAACAAATGACCTATAACTTTCTTTTCATTCGCAATTTACAGGATCAGATTTAACTTACTGAACGCACACTGTATAATTCTAATTACAGGTAAAATTTATGTTGTTGAAATAAGAACACGTTATATAATTAACTTTCCATTTGACATATTAATACAACAAGTCTGTTAATAATCAACAATGGTTACGGTATGTCTTAAATTCTATAAACAATATAAAATTGGTCAACGTAACCGAGGTTCGCATTTATTAATTAAACAAAATCGAAAAGATCCCAATGGGCCAGACGGAAGACTTTAAAACTATTTTGAAAAATGAACCTTACTTACATTACCGAGATTAAAGGTGAACAAGTACTTTATAGGGAAAAGAAAACATACGTTTAGTGGGTACCCCGTGTGCGATGATTTTGTTAAACAAATTAAATTAATATAACACAATAGGTTGATCGATTAATAATGAATATTAACAAATTAAGATTGATAGTTTAAATTTCTAATAAACGAGACTGTTCATTGAAACATTTGATGGTAAAAGTCCGTAATTTATTTGTTTCATATCATAAGACTGATTGGGAAATCAAAGTCCCTTTACTATGTGATGTTAATCAAAATCTAAATTTTGGTATCAAATTATTTGCATATATGGAAAGATCACATAACACCGTTGTTGTAGATGGGAAATAATTTAGATATCATTTATAGTCAAAGTGATTCTTATTTGCCTGTTAAAAACGGAAGCCGTTCCTTATTGTCTAATTTAGATTAATGACCCAACGGGTGGATATCAAAGGAAAATGATACTGCTGTAACGACCTACAAGTGGAGTAGGATGTATATACACCAATTTTTGCCTTTTGATGGTATGAAGTCGGTATACAAATGCTTCAGGTAGTTTTCAGAAGGAGAAGGGTCCAGAAGTTGAAATAACAGGCAAGGTGTACGTTAAATGTACCAAGTCCGAAACGTTCGGAATGAATATGATAGTCAGTTTAACTAAAACTAATTAATTAACTAAACAAACGGGATGTAGGTATGTACAGGAGGTGTTAGTGAATAGGAGAGGTTTAGATTTAAACAAGGGAAATTTGTGCATCCACTCATACAGTTGCAACTCAATTGTTATAGAGCATACTGTTTTAAATACAATTCTTTAATTACGAAGGTTATTTCAAATATTTTATTCTGGCCAGATTGTTTCAATTCAATGTTCTTAAATATATATATTATACTGTATATTTCATATATTTGTACAAATTGATTTTTAATATTAACTGGAACATTTTTTTTTATTAACCCTGTTTGTAATAATTAACACAGTACGAATTTAATATCGTTTATTTACTAATCAAATATTAATGCGTGTCAGAAACTAGGTACAGATTTATTTAAATTATGTATTTACAATTTTTAACAAATTTAATTTAGCTAAGTTCTTCCCCCTTATCCGAACGAAAGTGTATTTTATTTAGTCTTTATAAATCCCTACAGGGTTCGTTGCTGTTCGAACGCGTTCAATATTTACTAATTTCAGATCAATGAATGAAGCAACTGATGATAATATGGCGACTATCGTGTTTTCATACACGATGAAAATTGAATTAATCGTAGTATTTGACTATATTAATTATGACAGTATCGGTTATTGAGTGTATAGTGCTCTTTGAGGTTTGTAAGGTGTTTAATTCAGCGGAACCGACAATTTCTAATTAAAGAAATTATCCAGCAGGGCCCGACCTAAGATGCAC
>JAHWXV010289868.1:0-11253 GCA_024586415.1 Phrixothrix hirtus | reverse complement strand
ATCATCCCAATGAGTGGCGTTTGTTTATAGACGGTTCAAGCAAAAGCCTCAAGTGTGTCTTACTACATAATGGGAATGTGTATGGTTCAATTCCTCTTGGATATTCAGTTCGCTTAAGAGAGACAGATGAAGATATTAAAAACGTTTTGAAGTTCTTAAAATATACAGAGCATAACTGGATCATTTGTGCGGATCTTAAAATGGTAAACTTCTTGCTTGGATTCCAAGGAGGATACACCAAGTACCCGTGTTTTCGGTGCCTTTGGGATAGTCGAGCACAAAACTAACACTGGAGTCAGAAACACTGGCCTCTTAGAACATACTTAGACATTGGAAAAAACAATGTTATTAACCGACCATTAGTGGACAGAAAAAGTACCATTTTTCCACCTCCCCACATCAAACTATGTATTATGAAGCAATATGTTAAAGCTTTAGATTTGCAGGGCGCCTGTTTTCAATACATATGTGAAAAATTTCCACAACTTAGTTACGAAAAAATTAAAGCCGGTGCTTTCGATGGACCGCAGATTAGAGTTTTAATGAAGGACGCAAATTTCATCGACGCTATGAATTAAATTGAGAAGGAGGCCTGAACTTCATTCACGATGGTTGCCGACAATTGTTTGAAGCAAAAAACTTGCAATTATAAAGATTTAGTGAAAACAATGCTTGAAAATTTCCACCGCTTTGGTTGTAACATGAGTATAAAGCTTCATTTCCTCGACAGTCATCCTGACAGATTTCCCGAAAATTTAAGTGCGGTAAGCGATGAACAAGGCGAAAGATTTCATCAAGATTTAAAGTTATGAAAGATCGGTACAAAGGACGATGGGATACTCACATGATGGCCTACTATTGTTGGGGCATTCAGAGAGATTGCTAAAATAGACAGTACAGCAGAAAGTGCTACAAGCGGAAATTTATTCCCTGAAACATATGAGTTCAATTTTATTGTTATTTTCTTATAAATACTTTTGCAATTTTTACTAAATATTGCCTGATTCTTTATGCATGTAATTTCCGTATTTAAATAAGTAAATTGTTACAATTTTGAACTTTATCTATTCTATATCAGCTTTTAATTGTTCTTCAAAAAGAAAGATATGCTATAACGCAAAATTTTGACGTGATGATATGATTTTCGGAATCAGCGCACCCAAATTAGTAAAAAATAAGTCTCAATTTGAAGTCAGCAAAAATCGTGTTGGCTAGTGTAATAGTGACAATACAACTACGAGAACGACACAATCCCTTTATTTTACATTCCTTCATATTTTGCATTCCGTTGAGATAAAAGATAATATAAGATTTCGAGTAAAAGTCGGCTAACAATACAAAATCCTGAATGAAATATGGTTACTTATGGTTGCCGCGCTATCTCTTATCACAATTTGCGCCCTGCAGAATTAATTATTTTAATTTAGAAAAATACATTCATGTAATATATTATTGGTTAAGGGCAGATTTTTACAAGAACGCAATAATTGCTGAAATGAAATTGGGCAAACCATACTAAATATTGCTTTAAATGACGTTGCGTGTATAAACAATCTGTTACCGAGATGCCCGCTCTTCAGGATTAAATATTTTAATTTAAAAAAATACCCTCATCGTAATTTTAGAACATGTTATTAGCTAAGTATGGTTCTTTATAAAAATGTGAAAACTGCTGGAATAAAGGTGGACAAACAATACTAAACCTTGCTTTAAATAACGTTACGTGTATAAGCATTCTGTTATCGCGATGCGCGCTCTTCGGGATTTAATATTTTAATTTAGAAGAATACCTGCATCGTAATTTTTTAAAATGTTATTAGCTAAGGGCATGTCTTTATGACAGTGTAAAAATTGCTGGAATAAAATTGGACATGCAATGCTAAATCTTGCTTTAAATGAGGTAGAGTGTATAAGCAATCTGTTATCACGATGCGCGCTCACCAGGATTAAATATTTTAATTTAATTCATCGTAATTTTTTAATATGTTATTAGCTAAGGCAGATGTTTAAAAAAACGCAAAAGTTGCTGAAATAAAGTTGGGAAAATGCTAAATATTGCTTTAAATGGCGTTACGTGTATAAGCAAGGTGGTAATAATTTGAATGCTATTTTTGCTTAAATTAAATTAGTTTCAGCTAATTGTAGTTTTTTTATAACAAATATATTGTGATTGGTTTTATATATGCGTTGGTATTTTAATAGTTGCAAATCAAAAGCTATTGCTGAAATCTATTGCCAACTTCACGTCGATATGCTGTTATACTCTTTAATTGCCCTTCTCATGGTCCGCAAAAATGTAGAGCTTTGGACGGAGTAAATTTCCACCCAATTTTATTTTCTAGTAAGAATTCTTGAATGATTAAATCGCTTTTATCAATAATTAATTTTTTAAAGCTAGCACGTAACTCATTGCTCGCACCTACAAAATTGGTTACGTTGTCAAAGTATAAAGTTTTACCTAGTCCTCTACGTGTGATAAATCGCAAGTACATAGCCTTAGAATTAAAACATATAAAGAAGCAAATGTATGATTTCACTGTTTTTCGACTGCTTGTCTTACCATTCTTTATTAAAACTGGCCCAGCATAATCTAGTCCAGCAATATCAAATGGTTTATATTCAATAAGACGCGATTTAGGCGAAACCCCATTATTGGGCACAATACGTTATGATTTGACTTCAAGCAAGTAACGCATTTATCCACTGCTTTCGGACAGTATTCCTGATGAAAATGTATGTCGAATAGATTCCAGGGTCGCCTAATAACCAGGGTGTAGTAAGCACTTATGTTCGTAAATTACGATAAAATGAGTGAGCTGGTTATCACTGAGCAAAACTACCGGGTGTTTTTTAGTGTAAGGGAATTGCGTGCTTGTTAAACGACCTTCCACGCGAATAATACCTTTTTTATCAATAAAAGGATTCAAGGAAGACAATTTGTTTTTGTTATTCGCGTCTTCGCCCTTGTTCAACCCATAAAGTTCTCGGGCAAACAATGTAGACTGTACTATTTTAATTAACAAAGCTGTAGCTTCGTTTATTTCTTCAATTTTTTATACACCAGAAATTCGGGAATGTCTAGATTTTAACTCCTTCATAAAATGAATTGCATAAGCTAGGATGCGTTGTAATTTACTGTAAGATGAAAACTTTGTTATTATATTGGCTCAAATTTTGTGACTCTCGTGTTAGATAAAGCTATTATACGCCTTTCTGGAACATTGGTAACGCTTATGTTAAGAGATATTGGCCAGCTTATTTATCATTATTTATCAACCAAGCTGGCTTATGACGCCAAAGTGTAGAGCTATTCAATTATTGAGGAATGCAAACTCGTTAAATTGTATCTGCAGGATTGTAGCTGGTGGTATCAACGTGGTTCCGTTTACCAGTTCTGTTCAATTCTTGAATTGTTACGACTCTATTGCTAACGACTGTTTTCCACCCAGCGAGATCAGCAGTAAGCCACGAAAGCACTATTTGGGAATATTGATTGATATTGATTTATAAAATCTGTATATTGAATCTACAAATTGTAATCTTTGTAAGTTTTGCTTCTAAAGATAGGAGGCGTTTAATGGAAATTTGCTTTGTATCGCCAAGCTGTGTGTGTTCTTGGTTTTATCGACAAAGGGACCACAAACCGACCGGTATTGCCTCGTTTATGGATTTTTGCGAAATGTTGTTCACTTTAAATTTCTCATGAGTGTAAACTTTATGTTGTTCCCTCTAGCTCCCAGAAATTTTCTGGTTGATTTTGTATATTTGATCGATACGTTGCCAAAAGTGAAGTTTGGGGCGCAATGTGCGCTATAAATTTGAAGGGCACCGAAACTATCCTTCCTAATTTATATTTTTGAAGAACCGATTGATCCTTTCCTAATTTGATTTGACCTACGCTGGTAAGATCGTAATACATTTGAGCTCCGATTCAAATATCTATGCTTCCACTAACACTAAATTCTGGATCAGTAAGCTCGATGTTGTTCGGTATTTGTAACGAAGATTTGGGAATATTTTGTACCGGAATGCTGTTTGATATGTTATCTAAAATGAAGAAGGCAATGAACAGTGTAAGAGTTGTATACCGAATTGATTTTGGCTTAGGTTCTCGTTGTTGTTAAGGGTGTTGTGGAATTTATAACGTAAATAGGCGTATTGTGTTTTGATTTGGTAATTATAATTTAGAAAATAAATCTTTGCTAATAAAATTTGACATTGAACCCTTATAGAGCAAAGCGCGGCGTTTTACTAACCTATTGACATTATCATAAATGTATACAACCGCAGTTGTTAGTAGTACCGTATCGTAGTTATAATTTGCTTAACACAATGCTAAGTTATAAAGAAGAAATATATTCGTAACAATAAACTAAAAAAGATTTCTTCTTCTATAAAGCTAATTAAATACAATGAAATTGCTTTTCTCTTGTCTAAATTATGTATAAATCGCTTTCTTAATTAATCATACCATTTAGTAGGTGAATATATTTCTATAATAATTTTACGGAATCTGAAACATGATTGTTGGTTTGATTTAATAGGGCACGTAAAATGACTAGCTGATGTAGTAATTAAGCTTATATAAAGGCACAACTCAATATAATTTCTCTTCGCAGCTTTATCTTAATTAATCTGTAAACTAAATAATATAATAGGTAATTAAATTTGCTATTATTGCGATGTTAACTAAATCACTTATGAAACGAGTTATAAACTTTTTCTATTTAAAATATTGTTCAAAAGATTTTTTACTTTCCGTTTATATTAGATCTGCATTTAGAAGTGATAGGTATTCATACCAACGGGTATATTGCCGACATCCTAAATTTTTTGGGATTAAATTACATGGCTTTTTCATAGCTAAACTATAATCCTAATTTTAGGAATTTTTTTAAGAATTTTTTCATTACAGAGCTTCCTTTATAATGTCCGGTCTCTAATTCCTTAGCAGTTTTCGTAACGACATTCCGCAGTATGCAAACTCAAAAAGATTGGTTTTTAATCTAGCACGCTATAGTTTCAAAAATAAACTAAAGTTAGTTTCCAAACTCTTCCATTGTACTTCTTATGTTAAATAATTCATTGCGCAAAAATTCACAAGAACTATGGCCAGTTTTTTGCATTAAAAAGCAATGGTATTTTTCAACATTAAAATACCGAATACTAGAAGCTATACTTGAATAATGTAAATAACTTAGATAAATAAACACTATTTATTAAAACTCTTATGCTATACATTTTATTTGAAATGTATCTACTTTTCTACCATTACCAGAGTTTTATAACAACTACTGACCATAAATCGTTTATACTCATGGGAGTAATACGATTAATTTATCGCCTGAAACTTATAATGTCCTCTTGTGTATTATCGAATATAATCTAAGCTGTTTCCATTTGTAGGGGAAAAAACAAAAGAAATCCACGTTATTGTTCTTCTCCTTCTTACATTTAATTTTTATTTATAAGGCACTCATTTTAAATATTTGTAGTTATAATATTGCCACTTTATTAATGTACTTTGTTAGATACAGAGAAATTGTTATAGATTCTAATATCACTAAACCATTGGAGCTGTCTTTGCAGGTGATTTCATGTTTTACATAATTCACTTTCCAAATGAAAACCCCTTTAAATAGATCGACTATTAATTTCTTAGGGCCTTCAAGTAGATAAGATTACCTTATATTCGAGAATCTGTCTTACTGAAACGCAGCCGAATACTTGGAATGTGCCTAAATTGTAGCTATTCAGTTAGCAATTACTATTAGATGTTTACTTAAACTGTTAATTGTCGCTTGTAAGTTTAACTTGCAATACATTTATTTGTCAAGGCTTATGATTGTATTTAGATTATTGTTAGATTTAGGTATTTGTAATAAATGCTAATCAAATTTTAACCCTTGATAAGTCGCGGTCTGTTCTGCAGCGCAAGAGGTCGCGGAGTATCTCACAGATACACGTTAAATTTCTATAACTTTTATGCATGTTATGAACTTGTGGTGTTTCAATTCAATTTTTAGTTTAACTTTACACATATTTAATATTTTAATTAACACGAAAAACGATGACACTAATGATTACATTAATTTATTAAGACAAACTCGTAAACGTATTACAAAGTTAGCTATGAAACCTATTATTACAAAATAGTCCATACGATAATAAAAAAAATGGTTCATTTTAAGAATGTTAAAATTTAATGAGGCACTTGTTGCACAGCAGTGTATAAAATACAGCCGATAACCACCCAAATTCATTCTAAAACTATTTTATAAACCAATTAGATGGACCCACTTTATTTTATTAACTATCAATGGTTACTATACGTGATCATTTAAAAACAACCCAGATGCGAAAGGGGAAGCGGTAAGAATGAAGCCACAGTCATATGCAAGTATAACGAGTTATGGGCTATTAAATCGGAAATATTAACAAAAATGGATTTCCGGAAGGTTAAGAACGAACAAAAAATAATGAATAATTTAATAGATACAGATTTTTAAATTTTGCCTAAGTTTCTTTAAGCAATTATAAGACTTAAAAGATCTAATAATTTGAAGCAATAGTGATGCACTGAAAATGAGCTCTAATTTAAAATTACATAGTATACTGCTCATTACGAATTAATTAACACGCGTAATCCACATAAGTAAATATGTAAATAATATTTTGATATTAAAAATAAAATGTAGAAAAATATTTTCTCAAAAATGTATATAAAGGAACAATTATATAAATTTAGAAGGTTTTACAAGTATAGTTTTATAAGTATAGGTCGTCAACAGCAAGACACAATCTTTAAACCCATTTGAATGTAAAGCAAATAGCTTACGTTCAATTGACACCAAAAAGGAGAAAAATTCCGTTGCGAACCTTTCCTTTGTTCAATAACTTAAATCGGAAAGACAAACAACGACAGGCAAGATATACCTAAGTTAAATTGAAATTAATAATTAATAAAGTAGTTACTAAATTATGTTTTGATGCAATTCCTCATTTAGACATTAAATAAGTTTAAATAAATTGTTAATTTATACTTTGATTTTATTTATTTAACGGAGTTTCGCGCCGAAAACTATTTATTAAATCGTATAATTTAACGCAACCTGAAACTCATACTAGCAATTAAATTTATGTGTTTCATTTAATTTTACTATTTACGTATAACAATTTATCTTTAATTAATAAATTGATTTGTTTACACTAATCTCATTTATGGCTCACAAATATATCCAAAGGAAGGTATACGATAAGAGGTATTTAAAAGTTACGTAAAATTCTTTCATAGCTTAGTGAAGCCTTGAGAACAACGGTCGGAAATTACCTGGGATTACATTTAAACAGTTTAAATATTTATTATTTGTTGCATTGTTTATTTATAATACAAGCTTCTAGTAATTAATGAATATTACAAAAACTAATTTAACGATGAAACAAACAAATGAAGTTGAACGGCGTGATTGACAACCAGATATAATAAAGGTTAAACAAATGAAAAGGTTCAAATAATTTTGCATAAATGAAAATTAATAATAATGGGCGAATACGAAGGTAAACGCCTAGTTACTCCTCAAAAACCATGCATAAATTGTGACATAGATGGAGAACAAGACGGCAATGACGAAATTTTAATAACGTTGCCTGATGGGTATGATCGCAACACGGAACAGGAAGCCGAAAATGCACCACGCGATTATGAATATAGATTAGTGCAAATAGACAATGTAAATAATTCAAGTGTAGCAATTAATTAAACAGTAGCAAATTGACTGAAGTAGAATCATAGGTTATTTCTTTTTTTAAGTAATATGAAGGTAAAAGGTAATGCACTAGACACGCACTTTGACTACTACGAAAAAACCTTAAGAACGAGTTTAATAGACAACCAGAAATGGGAATTCATATTAGGTAGTGTTTCAATTGCGAAAGCTTTAGAAGCTTACACGAGAATGAGCAATGACGACTTGGAAGTTTACTAACTAGTAAAAGACGCCATACCAAAGGTGTATTCTTTAGAGGCCGAATTCTACAGACGGAAGTTTCACAATTGCAATAAACAAAGCAACAAAACTTACCCAGTATTCACAAACAGGCTGTAGCAATATAAAAGAGCGATTAAATTAAATTAGTGGAGTACAAATAAAGTTAAACAAGTGGTTATGTTAGTGCAGCTCTATAACGCATTGTCGAAAACAAGTCAAGTTTACCTACTTGACAAAATGTGAACAATGAACAATGCAAACACCTGGATCTATTAATTAATGGGCATTGCATTGGATCACATACATTTGAGTGAATAATTTCACCAGAAACTTTACTTTTGGATATGTTCGTATGAAATGGTTTATGAAATTGTTTACCTGATTGTCAAGCCTCACAAAAGAATTCTTAGTCATTTTTTCTTTTACATTAAGTACTCAGCTACATAAGGAATATTTTGATGAGAAAGATGTTGATACCACAATTATAACGAATTATTTACAACAACATTTGCTTCAGCAACTATATTCTTCTTGGATACTGGCAATAAAATTTAAAATGCAATATGTATAGATGACACTCCTAAACTGCAACTGCTACAACTGCATTATTTGTGAGAAACTTACATCTTTTATAGTCAGAATATATATGAAAACCCTTGTCCAATGCAGCGCCTGCCAAAAATAAATTTAACTTGATACTAGGTATATACAAAACATTTAATAAACGTTTATGATTCTAAAGATTATTACCAATGCTAAAATATTTATACTACCAATACCAAAAGGGTGAGCTAACCTACCATCACCAATTCTCACTGACAGTGGCTCTTTAACATTTTTAAATGTAACAATCATCTCTAGTTTAGATGCCATATAATGTCTTGCTCCTGAATCGACAACCAAGAATTTGTTTCTAGTGAACTTGTGTTCTCCATCACCTTTTTAATAAACACACTACCATTTTCGATATTCTTTGCAATTTTTACCTCTTGATACTTCAACCACTAATAACAGTTCTTCTTCAAATGATCGGGTTTTTACAGTAATAGCATATACCATACTGATTTCTTACAACGCTAACATCTTTTTTCTTAGTAATCGCCTGTTTTGCCACTAATGATACCTTTCAATCCAAATCTTAACTAAATAATCCAGATTATTCTATTAGGAGAGATGCTGATAGATTTCCCAATGTTCTTTAAAGCGGATTTCTATACACTATGGAAACGATTGTACTTTGTTTGTAAGGTCATTCGACTTTTTATAGAAGTCAATGAATCTGATACTATTTCGCCAAGTTCTTTTAGTTGTTGACTGATATCTTCAACTCTGGATATAAGTGTAACATTCTTTAAAAAAATAATGACCTTGATTGGTAATTGGCATTAAATATTTATGTAATTGCTACACTTGATCTTAGAAAACATTTATTTATATTTAGTAATTGTCTTGAAGTGGTTTGTACTATTATTACAAGAAAAATGCATTTAGCGGAATCTAAACTATGTATTACTTGAAACGTCACGCCGAACTAGCTCTATAATAGAATATTTCAGAAAGCGGGAATTGGTATATAGCAGAAACTGTAAATTTTATTCTGGAACGCCAGCCCTATTAAAGACGTACGTGAAAGAAACAAGGATAAAATTCTAAAGAGGTCAACCTACAGTCCTTGTTTATTCCAGGAAGCTCTATTAAAAGATAAAATTTGTAACATATTCGTATAATTTGAAAATTCTTCTTATTAGTAATGAATAATTTCATTGGCTATAAATATTTGAATTGAACAAATTTAAATGTAAAGGTACTATTTGAATATAAGTACTAGATCGCAGTTCCGTTAGGTTTTGATCTCAGCACATCTACTTCGCCCGAAAGCTTCCTGATTTCATCCTCTAGGTACCTATGGGATGACGTAATTGGAAGCTGAAACTAAATTATAATCTTTAGAATATCAAACAGAAACAACATTAAGCCAATGCTCAAATGAATTAACTGACGAACTAGCAGAAAAATTAACTAAGGTTTAATTAGACTTGTAAGTGCAGATAAATTCCTTATCCAAATAGTAAATCCGCTTAGGAGCAACCTTTAACGCAATTTTAAATTATTGAATCTTTAAGCTATGCAATGGTTTACTAAGTCAATAACAGTTGTTTAATTATAGGATTAAAATATTATTATAAAGAGAATTTAATAAACTCCTTAATAATAAATAAATTGTTTGATATAACTTTATACCGAAATAAAAAACAATAAGCTAGTTAAGACCATTATGAAAAATTATATTTTGCTCCATCCCCAATTTTGTAAAACTAAAAAACTTGAACATGACACATTACGTTTGTCGATATTTTCCGAACAGCGACGTCTCTTGTTTAATCTGGAATTGGAATTTTTTTCTCCGTTATGCAAAAATAATTATTGTTTTAGGACATCGCGCAAACGCATACAATAATAGGAATCTTCCGTATAGTGCTACGCTAAGTTGAACTGTTTGAAGCCGTCAGCAAAAATAACATATCAAAGCGTACACTTACATAAGTTCTAGGTGGTTGCTCTTTCTCACAACTAAGTGTGGTACCTTTCCAGATTAAATAAGAAACAAGTCAGTTCCCAAAGAACATTTCAGCTAATTAAACCTGTTATGACACTTCCCATGCCTGTCTGCAGAATAAATCATACCGTAATCAAAATCAATTTAAAAGAATTTTCCAAATAAATTGACACAGAACAGTTTCAATTTCATAAATGACTGCAAACGCTTAAGATATTTGAAATTACGAAATCCAAGCAAATAACACGATGCAATTTTTTAACCGCTTAGAACAAAGTGACTGTTAATGCACGTAGGCTAGTTGAACTCCTCTACGTTAAATTTCCAAATCCATTTCCGTTGCAATAATTCTATGAATTATTCGGTTTTATTAGTAAGATATTGATGCAATACCTAAAGCTCCACGTTTTATTATATGAAAGGAATTAATTAACTAATAACTGCTTCCTAATATTCAATTTATATTTATTGGAAGGAATGGTAAACAGTCTAAGTTACATCAAAATTGAGAAAAGGTCTTAAAATTAATTTTAAGCGAGTTTAATGAAAAAAATACATAATTCTTGCACAAAAAAAAGAATATCGACTATTATTTAATCCAATAACTATTGTTAGATTCACGTAACCAATTTCATAAATTATCGCGAATCTAACATAGAAAAATTAAATTAATTGTATACATTTTATTTTTCTAAAAATTTGTTATAT
>JAHWXV010289860.1:0-11985 GCA_024586415.1 Phrixothrix hirtus | reverse complement strand
TATTAAATTTAGATAATTTACAAAAGGAATTAGCAATAGATAACAATAGAATTTACATAAATTAGATGATTTGACACAAAAAACCAGCGAGAGCTGACACAGTATACAGAAAGGTAAACCAGCAGGAAAACCTAGATGTGGAAAGAATCCGATGTGTCGGAGCTCCCAGAAGTCCATTCCACGCCGCAGTTAACAATTAAATCTTCTAAAATCGACTGTGTATGACGTCATCTGGAAGAGATTAAAGTTACATACCTATAAAATTCAGTTTTTGTATTTAGTCAAGCCAATATATAAGGGCGTAGGATTGAATTCGCCGTAAGCATGCTAGAAAGAATTGACGATGAAGCAGGATTTCTAGAAAACATCCTCTGATGTGGCAACATTTCCTGTCAGCGGATGTGTAAATCGGCATAATTGCCGAATTTGGATTCTCGGATTCTCCTAGGGTCAATGTTGGGTGCGGCCTAATACGCAACAAGATATGTGGGTTCTTCTTCTTTGCTGAATCAATAACAACTCCACTATGTATCTGGAAATCCTACATAATTTTCTATTCCCTGAAATCGAGCAAATGGAGATGGAAGGTGTTAGTCTTCAGATTATTTTTTAATAAGATGGAGCACTTTGCGTATTGTATGCAAGACGAGTTATACCGTTGATTTCCAGAGCGCTGAATTGGCAGAACTGGACTCCTCCCATGGCTTTCATGAAGTCCAGATCTGACGCTATTAGCCTTATTCTTCTGGGATTATGTAAAGCCTAAGGCTTACAGTGAAAGATGAATCTTGTCCACCTTAAGGAAAAAATAAGACTAGCAAATGCAAATGTTACTTGAGATGTTCTTGCTAAAGTGTAGATTGAGATTACGCTACGATTAGTGTCGTACTGTTAACGATGCGCATATAGAAATATTTTAATGTTGTTCCAAAATAATTTGAGTTGCTGAATCAAATAAAATCACTTTTAATCTATTTTGCATAAAATATATGTCACAATAACCCCACTAAATCATACAATTCATTCTCGGAAACCCAATAATTCACAGGTAATATTGTGACGTTTCGTTTTTCTCTACTTGTGTCGAGGGAGAAAATTATTTATATTTAGCTTCGATAGTCTACAGTCGTGCAGTCCGGGTTCTTTCTTTTACAGGACTTCTCATTAACGGAAGGCTTGATCGTTCATACCTAGCTAAACTGGTTAATAAATAATAAGTTAGTAAACCTTCATAAGACATGTATTATAAATAAAAACAAATAAATGGTTGTTTACAGATAGACAAGTATTTACAGTGTGAATATCTTGGAATAAATATACACAAAATAATGGTGGAACATTCAAAGCAATTTACTATGCGTTCTCTGACGCTAACATGAACACGACGGTTTCAAACAAATTAAATAAACGCTCTAGAATACTATAATTAATATATACACACTGAAGCAATCATTAGTTATCCTATAACGACGGTAATGAAATCTTGAACTTTACTAGTGAAGTTCAAACAGTGACTGTATTCAATTATTATTGATAGCAAACGGTTTGTTTCGGCTAGCATTAACTTTTAAATCACGGACGGACGACAAAGTTATATTACTGTAGATGACATTAATTAAATAGCGCTTATCATAAGAGGACTTCAATAAACAATAATTAATTTATGCAAGCCTTTAGTGAACGCTAGAATGTACTTGGAAATTGTCTCGTATCAACACTGCTGGCAAAGATACACAAAATGGTAATAGTCGACCTAGAGGATTTGCTGTTCTCCTAATACTACAATCATTTGCGGTCTAAATATCTTTCAACGCAACTCCCTGTTACCCTCGCAACTGGCGGAATCGTTTACAAGCATCCCTTGCGGGTCTGCCAGGTTCTTTCGTCAAATCTCACGGGCAACTGTAACGCCAGAACAAGGCAGGCAACGCGTAGCTTATGACTACGGTTTCCATGAACCTTTAGCTTCACTGTTACCCTTGCAATTGTTTAACTGAAGAATCGTGATTAGCCTTCGGTGACGAACTCCGCTATCCGGGCACCTAGATCTCGTCAGCGATGGCAAGAAGGTTTGGCAACTTCCAAGCGTAAACTAAGTTCACCGGCTCAATTATGTATTTTGAATCAAAGGTTGATTCATAAAGCGGGCCTTGATAG
The DNA here is from genome assembly GCA_024586415.1 of Phrixothrix hirtus. NCBI lineage: Eukaryota > Metazoa > Arthropoda > Insecta > Coleoptera > Phengodidae > Phrixothrix > Phrixothrix hirtus. Next base: position 9,828 of record JAHWXV010289860.1, on the reverse strand, counting down.
GACAGCGTGCTTCAGAGGTTTATTGTGACGCGCTCGGATCTAGAGCGTCGCTTCGCTGCGGCAGGCGGAGTATCTCGCCTCGCGATCAAATGTGAAGTGAGTCGGTTCGAGATTGACACCTGAGTATTTAGCTCACTCCGCGTTTGAAAGCGAAGTTCTTGTATATCGGTGCGGCTCGCTCCGCAGTTAAAAGCGAAGTCCCTTTAGCGTACTTTCGTCGCTCATTATATACTATTTTGATACGCGGTATCTTTATTCCACTAGCGTACTTTGTTTTCTATTTCATTCCTACGCTTTACAGTCACTCGGTACTTGAAATTTATAACATGTTCATATTTAAAATGGGGGTATCTCATTTTATATATACAATTACCTTAACTTATTTTAACTACATGCATTATTAGTAGTTTATCTAATTTTTAATTAGGTAAACTTCTAGGTTTACAAACATTTATATCTATAATTAATTATTCTAATTATTCAATGTTTCCCGCACTCCGCGATTTCTTAAAGTCTTTTATATTGTCTTTTTAATTAAATTAATAATAAAATTATAACATTGAAAGTCGCGAAAAACTGTATCGGTTTTTATAACTGCGATTTCGGTGTTGTGTAGGGTACTTTTACAATGTATCGTAACGAAACTAGTTAATTGTTTTAAAAGTCTTTATTTATCTTCACTAACTTATAAATTATTTATTTGCAGGTATTCAATTTAATATTTATTTTATAGTACACTAGTAATAAACGTTTATATTTATATTTATTTATAACAGCCTCTTAAAAAGACAAGGCAAACTAAAACTTTTGAAGGACACTTTAAACATAGATATGAAAATAGATTTACATAGATGGTCATAACCTACCATAATTGGAAATTTAAACGATCACACTCTATAGAAAGGAGATGTTCTGAAAATATTCAAGAATAATAAGGAATACAATTACTCAGAATGCTGATATAATAAATGTTAATGCCATGACTCATTGCTGCCATATCTCCCTGACTTATTTGATTCTCGTAGACCACTGCAATGGCTATTTTTTTAAAAATAGTTGAATAATTCGGAAACTGTTCACTTTGGGTCCTGCATGTTGTACACACACTCAGCTTAAAATTAAACGGGAAATCTAAAAATGCTGTAATATATAGGGCGTTTCATTTAAAATAAGTTGGCTTGGTTGTGTGTAGGCTAACCTAAACACCTTTTGTAATCCAAAATATTTTTAGGTGATAGAACAATTAATTACAATAAATTTTTATTTCAAATAATTTTTGATATCTCAAAATACCTAAGCCACTATCAACTCAAATAAAGGCGACTGCCACACCCCGTATATATAGACTTCCATAAAAATCGTAATACATGGAAGTTGTTGATCAATTTTAATGAAAGTTTCACAAAATGGCTATTTGGATGCAATAAAGTAATGATTAAAATTTGAATAAAATCTACCTATCGGCTGTTTTGTTTTTTAATTTTGTATGTTTGCTCATAGTAACAATAAATTTTATGAAATAAAAGAATCGGTGTGTAATAGCTGCGAATTATCGTGAAAATTAACGACAATTAAATGATTTTGAACGTGGCCGTATTATTGGCATGAGAGGACGGATTTTGACTTAGAAGTATTGCTAACCATGTAAATTATAATGTTGGGTCGAATAGTCCGAACAAGGAGTTCAATAACGTCTCCCTCAATCTGGACGCCCCCGGGAAATTACATATCGTGAAGAACGTTGTGTAAGACTTTTGGCCACAAGAGGCAGATTTCCCACAACTCGGTCAATTGAAATAAACTGGATGGGTGATGTAGGATGTAGAATGCCAATGTCATCTGTTTATCGCCGGATAAAATCTTATGGATTGCATTTTGTACCATGTCTTCTTTTAATCACACTTCGCCGTGTCCGTAGACTAGAATGGAGCAACGATAGAGCACATTGGGCATAAGAATGGCATCAAATTGTGTTCAGCGACGAGTTTAAATTTTGTTTGAGGCCCATGGCAGTCGTAGAGGGGTCAGGAAAATTCGTGGAGAACGAAAAAGTTCAACATTTTTTGTGGAACGCAACACAGCCCTCATACTAGGAGTAATAATATGGGGTGCATTATGTTATGGTAACAAATCACCCTTGATCTTCATTGACGGCAACTTCAACGCATCCTGTTACATTGCCAATGTGCTAGAGCCTGTTGTACTTCCCTATCTTTAGGGATTGGAAAATCATATTTTCCAACAAAACAATACGCATCCACATACGGCAAGGGCTACAACAAGATTTTTGGAAGAATCTAACATTGTTGTCCTCGCATGCTCTTCTCGGGCGTCTAATTTGTCACCCATTGAAAATGTATGGGATGTGATCGGTAGGTGATTGAATGATTTACCACGCCCTCCAAACGACTTTCACCATCTTCGACTGCGAAATCAGAAAGCTTGGAATAATATAAGACGGGCTGATATTATCACTTGATTGACAGCATGCCATACCGCCTATATGAGTGCATAGAAAATCGTGGTGGAGCAATTCGTTTTTGAAAAAATTTTTTCTTTCTGTTCTTTTGTTTTCAAATTTCAATCGTTTGTTTGTAGTTTATAAAAATTTTAATAAAATCACTCAAGTAATTGTAGACGTTGCGTTTCTTATGGAAATCAATATATACACACAGACTTGGCTAATCGTTTGGAATAAAATACATATTATTTTAATTTTCGATTTGCTGGGAAAATCCAATAACATGTAAATTAGCTTTTCACTTTTCGTCTTTCTGTGAAGTTTACAAACATGTGCTGTCACCCCCTATCCTCTAGATGTCTCAACCTTTTTTTTTAAAAATGGCAGCATACGGCTTGTTAAGGCTCGTTTGAAAGCTTGAAATAAAACAGAATTCAATGATATTGTAGTCTTTTGTTCGCAACTTTTCAAGTTTTAATTTAAACATTTTATCAATAAATGCATTATGACAATAAGAAACTCACTAAAGTTATGTTCAAAATAACCACCATGTTGTAGTTGTCGAGCCCCAATTTGAACATAAAAATTGTCAATTGAGTTTCTAGTGAATTCAATTTGATCGCGTTCCTCCACATTTTGGTTTAAACGTTCGAACGTACGAGGGCTGGTGATGGAAGTGTAACAACTCAATAGAACACAAGTTTAGTGTAACTTTTTTTTATTACTCTTCAACATAGTTCCCACTTGGTCCAACGACTTTCCAATTTCTTTAAGCCGTCCAAAAAATATTCTTTTGGCAACTCGTCAAAATAGGCATCCATTCAGCAATAACCACTTCATTTGGTGTGAATTTTTTTCCTGCGTGTGATTTTTTAAGTTTAGAAACAAAAACAAGTCGCTTGGGGCCAGATCTGATAAGTGTAGTAGATGGAGAAGCAATTCGTAGCGTCATTGTATCAATTTAGCGGTCGCAATTGTGGATGAATGAGCCGAGGTGTTGTCGTGATGAAAGAGCACTTTCTTACATACCAAATATGGGCATCATTTCTTTAAGTTGACATCAAAATGGGTCAATAACTCGTTATAAAATTGGCCAGTTATTGTTTTTCCCCTTCTCAAATAATCAATATGGATTACGCTTTGAGAATCCCATAAAATAGTCGTCATGAACTTATTAACCAAGTGACTAATTTTAGCCTCCTTTCATACACTTTCGACTTAGGAAATCCACTGTTTTGACTATTCCTTTATATCTGGAGTATGATGGCAAATCAGGGTTTCATCCGCAATAACAAATCGACGAAAAAACCAGGGCGTTTTATATTTATACATGACCAAATATTGATTTGAAAGTTGAACGCGAATTCTTATTTGGTACACTATGAGTCATTTCGACACCCGAAACCTTTTTCATACGCAAATGTTCACGTAAAGAAATGTGTACGCGTTCGATTGGGATGCCAACAGCATCAATTATGTAGCACGCTTCAAGTGAATTCAATAGTACCGTAGAAAATAGCATTTTTCAAAGCGTATGTTGGCCATTTGAAAAAAAGGTTATAATGTCTGGAGGGGAGGGCTTGAGAGCACATGTCTGTAAGTTTCATAAAAAGTCGTAAAACTGAAAAAATAATTGACGTGTTTTTGGATTTTCCCAGCAAATATGCGTGTGTGTGTTGCGCGCGCGCGGGCGTGCGTGCGTGCGTTCGTGCGTGCGTGCATGCTTGAGTGCGTGCGTGCGTGCGTGCGTGTGTGTGTGCGCGCGCGCGCGTGTGTGTGTGTGTGGGTGGGTGTGTGTGTATGTAATTTTTATTAGTTGTCACTGATTATCACAATGTTCACACAAGAACAAAAAATATTAAATTGTGGAAGGTTTTTTTCATAATGGCCGACGTTGGGCAAAAATTTTCAGGTTTAAAAAATAAAAAATATAGTTTTGGTAGTAATTTGTAATAATCAGTACAACTAATAAAAACTACATTTTTTGGTTAATTGTTGTAACGTTTTAATTTGAATATGTATGTGAAATAAGAAAATACCTACGTTATCAAAGTCATAAGAAAAGTTGATTCCAAAAAGTTGAGTTTTTCTCACTCCGAATGTGTACTGGATAATTCAGTAGTAGGCTGTGGTATTTTGTTTCATTTCTAATGACAACCCTCGAATCAATTTGTTGTTTTGCACTTCTTAATCTACGTTTAATACGTTATACAATTTTATGCAATAATTGTGATACATTTCTTTTAAAACAAAGTTGTATTCCATAACTTTCTTGCTGGCAGTGTGTTTTTGTGAAAGATCGTTTCATTTGTGATTTCTGCAAGTTATAAAAATGAATCAGCCAAGGAATTTAATCGAGCACGACGCAATGTGAGTAGAAGTTTTATTGGGTGAGGGATGTTGTGAGAGTTATGTTGTCAATTTGTTAGGCAAGAATCGACGCAGAATAAGTTGCTTAGTAAGACGTTTTCGTGAAATGGGAATTTATTCCAAAATACTAGGAAAAGGGCACCAGATGAGCACTTTTTTAGGCAATACGTTTTAAGAAATAAGACAGCTACTAGTTTTATGTTGAAAAATGAACTGGGAGCAACCCAAAATGTTTGCAGTTTCTGCTAGAACAGTAAGAAGACGTTTCAATGGGACTGCACCCCTGCTTAGGAATATTTGAAATTAGTCTATGAATAAATGGAAACAGGTCTTATTCATAGATGAGACGAAGGTTAATCTTAAACATCCTACTGGCCATAAGCAAATCTGGCGAAGACCAGAAGCGACATTTCCTGCAAGGAATCCATTTGGTGATGGGTCAGTTAAGTTTTGGGGTAGCATTTATGTCGACGCTCTCAGAGAGTTGGTTCCTAATCGCACGAAAGACATGAATGCTAATTATTATCTTGAGAACTTGTGATGCCTTTTAACCCGTTTTTGGGACACAATTTCGTATTTATGCAGAACAACGCCCGACCACGTTAGGCTAGAGAAGCACTAAATTATTTTAACCATGTTTATGCGTTGACCACCGAAAATTCTGGACCTTAATCCAATTACGTATCTAAGAGAAGCTCTTAAAAGGAATTTGACACCATATACCTTCCCCTAGAAATTTGAAGGAACTTAAAAATGCTATAGTTATAGAGTGCGGCAATATTTCTAAAGATGTCATTTAATATTTAATTACGAGCATGCCTTGGCACATAGATGCTGTAATTCGAAGTAGAGAAAGTAACACGCGCTGTTAAAATTAAAGTGAAGTCCTTTATTAATCTGTTTTGCCGTGTAATTATATCGATAATTTTGCAATAGATTTTAAAATTGATTTTAAATCCAATTTAATGACATTGCATCCCAACGAACTGATTCCGAAGTGTCATAAAATGTTGTTTCAGACATTTTATTTAGCCATGTCATAAAGAATTATTAAATTTGTTTTATTATAATTCTGTAACGTGATCCCAATTTATAAACATTAATGTCTTGTATTTACAAATTTACATTGTTTGAGGCGAATTAATTTTTATTTTGTTTAAATTGAAATTCTATTAATAACCAACTACCATGTAAAAATATGTTGAAAAACTTTCACAGAATGTTTTCAGTCAATTTAATGTATTTCGGTGTGCTGAATCTAAAGATAATTCCCATTTTCCCCTTATCACGTGCAGTTTTCGGGTAAAATAAGAGAGAATATATTGAATCCGCATTGAACAGTCACAAGATATCATTTTCTAAGTAAAACGGGATTAAATATGTAAACAATTCATGAAACACAAGTGACTGAACAATGCCCAGTTTTCACTCTATTGGCCTGTAAAACCATTTTTATTTCTCTTTCAATGTTCTCCTAGTGAACTTCCGTTTTCCGGTATACCGAGTTTCTCGCTTTGGCATCCAGTAGTAGTCACTCGCCATGATTACATCCAATCTTCCCTAGTAACAACTCTTCATTTCTCTAACATCCTGGTGGAATCTCTCCTATTGCTTCTCACTGTAAGCTTCTAAGTTTTCAGGAAAGTAGTTCATGTGTGAATGTAAAATATGCACCTTTAAGCTCATGTTGCAACCTTGAGCATTAAATGCAGTTAGCGTGAATTTTACAATGTTTTTGTAACCTGTACGTTTATAATTTTCCAAAAACATATGTACCACTTCTTTAAATGAATCCCCGGCTTCTCTTTCAATTGTATTTATGGACGTTGGAAACAGGGAATCAGAAAAAAGTTTACGTATGTCAGGTCCGATAAACATTCCCTCTTTCAGCTTAGCATCAGAGAGGTTGGGGAACTTGAAAGACAGATTTGAAACATTCGCCACCTTTTGTAGAGATTTCACCAACTATTTTATAAGACTCAATTTGATGTGAAGAGGTGGTAAGAGAACTTTTCCACGAGAAACAAGGTTTTTATTGATGGCGTTATTTTTACTAGAAGTTACAGCGTTTCAAAGTTGCTAGTCAATTATTTCCAATAAAGATCTCTGGCTCGGCTATACTAGAAGCACCGAAAGCGGAGATACTTTGTATATCCTGACTGTTGGCCTAATAGTAGCGTTAATGTTTTGAAGTTTCCCCAAATCATCCAGCAATGATCTTCAGATTTGATTTTTTCAAAACTTAGAACCAAATTTTCATAACTATTCTGCACATGCATGAAGTGTCCAACAGGAAGTGATGCGAATTCATTTCCATTATGTAGCAAAACTACTTTTAGTCTGCTTTTAGGAGAATCTATAAATAAGCGCAATTGGAATGAGTCATGTTCGATTTAAAATTGCCTCTACTCCACAAAAAACGAGATTCCCCTCTTTAAAATAACACAATGTGAATTCACTACCTTTATGCTTACAGAATGAAAACGATGCTCCGGGATACAAAAGATGTTTATTCTTGAGTCTGAATCCCAATAATTCAGCAGCATCTTTGGAAAGACCAAATCTTTAACAAGATTATTCAACTCATTCTGAGAAAAAAGTTGAGGCCTCTCATCCATAGATATTTCAGAGCCAGAATCTTCCTATGCTGGTACTGCATTTTCTTCTTCTTCATCTAACCTGATATCATCCAAATTAGGAGATGAATGCGGTTCTGGTAGTTTTCTAATGTGAACTATAGGATACAAAGCTAATTTTAGGTTAGGGTAAGTTATTCCCTTCTTATTTAGTCGATTAACGCTTTTAACGTCGACCGAACAAAAGTATCAGTTATTACTGTAGTCCCGCCATTCATACTACATCATTAGAATAGCGAAGAGAAAAGATGACTTCTTGCCTTTATACCACAAGCGGAAATCTTCTTCGCATCTCCGGCACACCTTGTGGGGTGCCCAAAGCTTGCCTTGATCCCAAGCTGCAATTTGAAATGCGCAAAATAAACTTTTTTACAAACTCACTTATGGTTATTTGTTGCATTGTAACAGTGTATTCACCACAAGTAAAACAAAAACAGTGCAGAGAAATAACACAGCCTCTTCGCGGCTTTTTGTATGAGTAACGTTTGAACACTATCAGAATTGAATTGGATTGTACTGCACTGGGACTCTTGCATGCACAACTAATTATGATACTTATATGCCGCATTCCTACGACAACTTAACCCCATCGCAACGTCTACCACGAACTAAATCGAGTATAACTAGTTTTTGTTACATTATACAGTCAGCAGTTGTACACCCACAACACACCTTTTGTAAAAACCTTACGTATGGAATTTTATTAGTATTAGTCACGTATTCATCATGCAAAAATCTCCTAGAAACAGTTGCAAAATCCACTGCAGTTTTTTGGTAGGCGAATTAAGCTTAACATATGATTTCAAGTAGAAGAAATTATTTGAATTTGTTCTGCAAATATGTAAATAAATCTATTTTCAATTTTAAATACCATTGTGTAATGAATTTTGATCATTAAATATCCCAGAGTAATTATAATTTAAATAAACCTGTTTTTAGAAAATTTTCGAGTTTAAACTAAAAAATGTTTAGAAGCCAAAGGGTTAAAAGCGCCGCAGATATATCATAAAGATAAAGAACCGTTAAAAAGAATTGCAATGTTTGTGACGTCACTACAAAACCTGCCAAAATTAAAATCGTTAGTTACTAACGCATAGAAATTTAATTAAGGATTATAATATCAAAAAAATCAGGTATAGTATTTAGAATATGTTATAAATATATCTTGGGAAATACATAGAAGTTCAGAAGTTATTTATTTTTATATAATTATATGGTTAACCGTTTTATTAAAAATTACAAATGTTCTATCAACATGTACATAAAATAGGGCGTAACATATTTTGGTAATTTAAAACGTAAAAATTAATTGTTTGTACTCATTTTGACATGACATGACAATATAATTAAAGGTGGTCTTCCTTAGCAATGTCTTATCAGGGAATATTAGGAAATAACGGCTATAAAACAGCACGAACTTTGGCTAGAAAACAAGAACTCATCAAAAGTTTGATTTTTAATGGCTTACGTTGTTTTGACAAATTTTGAAAATGAATTTACATAGAATTGTGTAGATTCAAAGACACAATTAGCAGAACCTTTCTGTTTGTAAGGGTTAAATAAAATTAAGCAACACCAACTTAACAGTACCATAAATTCACACTGTTACATTGGTGCGAGGGCTGTACTCTAATAGGATACTTTTGCATCCGCCTTGTACCATCCACAATAACACGATCGTTTTATCAATTTTGTAGAAGCAATTTTTGCCTGATCGAGATTCTTGGTCTTGCGCTTCAAATAGTCGACTTTATAGGTAACGTAGATCATCAACACACTAGTGAATTGTTCACACACTAACACCAAAGAGTAAAACAAGGCATTCTGAATACTTAATATTAACCAAAAAAGAAAGAACTCAACGCAAACAAAGAGTCACCTATTTTGCATAAATATAATTGCACATAATTATTTCTTCTTGAAATTACTAATTAATAAAGGGATATAAAATACTCCACAAAAGAAAATGTTTGAAGGTAGGAAAATGTCAAAATTTTAATTATGTTTTACAAGCTGACGTTTCGGGAACAAAGTTTATCCCTTCATCTGAGCCTACAATTTATTAATAATATTAAAAATATAATTTCGCATGTTAGGACAAATTAAAAAACAGATCTTTTAAATATAATTAAATAGGCATTGTAACAAAAATTATAAACAGTACATGGAAAATTCTAGAATCATGTAGAATGTTTTCTTTATAATAAAATAGATGATGTAATGGCAATGATTCATTGCGGTAACCGATACCTGTAAATTAATTAGGTCAGCAATGAGTCATAGCATTACAAATTATTACATCATTATTATGAGTAATATTCTAGAATATTCTATTTCTATTGTTCTAGAATTTATCTTTCC
>JAHWXV010289815.1:0-10073 GCA_024586415.1 Phrixothrix hirtus | reverse complement strand
TATTTTAATGATTTGTGTGTATTATTTACATACTTAATTACTTTTTATTTAAATCTATAAATTATTTTTGCTTTAAATGAGCTTAAAATTTAATTATAAAGCTCTTAGTACACATATAAAGGAATTTATAAATGCATGAATTATTTATCCTTTTAAATTAATTTTAGAGTTTGCAATTTAGGTGTATAGGAAAGTCACTAACGTCAATAAATTCAAATTAAATTTAAAATGTGTAGAAAGTCGTGTGTTGTCTTACACCAGTTTTTCTTTATGAACTTGATTAGACAATTGATTACAATATCTGTGATGAAGTTGGCACTAAAAAGCCTTGCAGACTTATACATTATACTAAAGTTCAAAATATTAAATTTTTAGATAATCGAGATGCATTTTAATCAATACTTAGAAATGCCATTAAGATAAAAACTGAAATGGGAAGACTATCTGTAGAATGGAAGTAACTTTCAAATGAAATACGAGACATCTCAAAATGAAGTTTCCATTATGAACTACTGTCATCTACTATGAGGTATCATCATGCAAAGCGCATCAACCATATGCTTATAAACTATGTATCTAAATTGCATAGTTTTTGAAATATTTACAATTAAAGTTTTGAGCCCACTTGTGCTTTTTAATTTGGTCTACCGTATTCAACAAGAAATGACTGGTCGACTACATATCTTTAACCAGTGACCGAAACCGAACGAACGGCTTTGGAATACCATCAATGAATGTTCCAAGATGTTATTTAAATACCTGAAAATGTATATGTTAATTATGCTTAAAATAAAGATTTCTTTCTTTCTTAAAATTTCTAGTTGTGTGTAAATTGTGCAAGTTTATAAAATCTTTAAAATAAAAACAAGGTTTTTACTTAATAGATACCATTTTTAATATGTATTCAATTGTAATATTGAATATGGACACTTTTTTAAATAACTCACTTTTACACCACTTTAGCATGATGTTAAATTTTTTTGATAAACATCTTCAAATTATTAATTAGTCACTTGTGTTATGCATAATTCAAAATTTGTGAAATAGTAAACATCTAAGTGGTTGTTAATAAATTTCATAAAATTTGGCGTAATTTGTATGTTCATACAAATTAATGTAACTGAAACTTGTGTCAGCCTAAAATATTCATCATATAAATTTATAATAATTAATGCATAAATAATTATAATTAACAAGCAATAGTATTTTAGTGCATACAAGTAAACTTAGATAATTTAAAGAAATATGTTCGGCTATTTTCTATTAAAACAGCTGGTGACCTTGACTCAAAAAATACATTCATACTGAATGTAAACCGATACTTTGTCAACAAAAACAAAGTGATGTTCATGGTTTTAAGTACACTTGATGGTAAAAGATCTTCCAGGATATTCATGATAGATTTTTTACGTAAAAATTTACAAATTTTTTTTAAGTTATATTAAAAATTTCTAGATTTATGTTCACAAATGCCCTGGGTACATGTGCATTAAATAATACTCCTCTATCCAGGACACCCTGTATGCTTGATTAAAATTTATTTTGCATATCTAAAAAGCTGTCAACTTGACTAAGCTACCAATGCGACTATCTAGAGAAAGTACCACTACAATGATTTTGGTCTCAATATATGCATGCGACTGAAAACATTTGATATTTTAAATGTTAAACTTTAACAGTTTCAAATCTGCAAAAAGCATTAACTCCAATAGCATGAAAAATAAATTCTTCCTCTTCATATCTTGTTCTTTAGCTTGGACAGTGGAATTGGTTTTTAATTTTGCGCAAAGACCATTTTATTTATTATTTTTAATTGAAGATATTAGGCTCTGTATAAGCAGCCTATTACACAAGAAACTTCTATTTAAAATTTGTTTAGAAATTTTATGATGGTGGCTTTACTCTGAAGGAAACATATACAACTGTTATGATTACCATTTTCAAACCACACGATGCCTTGACAGCGTGTTTTTTTCTGATGAGGTAAAGTTTCACATGTGCACAAATCTAAGATACTAATCTGAAAATAATCCAAAAATCCATATGGAGAGAGTGATTAGTGAACCATATTGTCAGTTGTTGGACAAGTTTTTGAGCCGCATTTAGAGTATTTTGGAAGTTTCAATAATTAGACTTGTTTTCAGCAGGATGGGCTACAGCCCATACTTCCAGAATGTCCATGGAGAGTAAGAATTTTTCCAAACAAAATAATCAGTAAGTTTGGAGACATATGCTCGTCCTCAAGATCGCCAGATTTATTACCAAGTGACTTTTCTTGTGGGGATATCTAAAGACAAAGAGTCTATAGTGATTCTCCGAAAACAATCGATGCTCTTCAAGAAAACATAACACATGAAATTGCAGCAATTAATTTAGTCTTTTGGAAATGTGCGCATTACACTTGAAAGTGCATTTTTTATCAAAATGTACATCACTTGAATAACAATCTTTAAAATTTGCATGTTTTCTTTATCTAATAAATAATTGTCTCTTATTATAAGTTTTTTTTTTATTAATTTTTAAAAATATAAAGCTCCTAGTGGATACATTTTATTTGTTCCTTATTTCTTTGATTGTGCTATGTCACTGCATTATGTTCAATCAAGGACGAAAAGCGCATGCTCAATTAGAAATGAGATTTTCTTAAATCACAACAACCATATAAAAACATTAGAAAGGGCATCCTTCTCATAACAGCTATATTTAAAGTGCCACGTGTGATATCTTTATTAAGAAAGATTGTTTTAGTAATTCTATATATTTCAAAAGGGGACCGTGTTAATAATCGTCAAACTTTCAGTGTAGACGAATCTGTATACACCAATAGGGGTAGGCATGAATTTCTCATTCTTGCTATAGATGGTGGCAATGAAAAACGGGAGACCCGGGGCTATAGCACTGCGTTTATCCGACTATTAGTTATATTTCTCATATCAAACAGTATTGTAGAAGGGTTTATTTATTTTAATTGTAATTGTACTTTTGATGTTATTTTTCTTCTCAGTGTAAGGTTATAGAAATTAAAGACTCAGGGCTAACCTTCATATCATATCTTTACTTTAACAAGTTGTATAAAGCTCAGTTAACTATAACATCATTAAATATTTCAATTCATTGTTAAGCTCGTTAACCTTTTTGCACTGAGAACACGATATATCTGCAAAAATTTGTCATGATCTACCAGTAACCGGGTAAGTACACAAGGCTAGAGATATGGTTACATACAGAAAGCAATCACATTTGCATATGCTGTTGGGTAGGAGTAATAATTTTCTAAGAACTCCTACAATATGTCTTTATTGGCTATCACCTCTCTCCTCTAATTTTGATTTAGAGTAATGCTCTTATACAGTCACTCACAATCAAAATCGTACACTTAATAAAAAGTCAAAAGAAGTGCGGCAAAATGTTTGGTATTACAGATTTAGTTCTAAAAATCCCTATAAACTACTTAGTGTTATCTACCTAATAACAAATATTATTTAGAAAAATACACCCATAGTATCAGTTTGATTTTATGCCTTTCTATAATTGGCGAGAAAATTTATCTCACTCAAAATCATACAGCAACTCGATATTCTAACAAACAGTAATTTTCTGTTACAGTTCATTTTAAATTTGTTGCTGTAAATGCGGGTTAGTGTAAAGAATTTCTCCAAACCGTCAACAACTTTACAATTTAATTTAATACAAAAATTTCACAAATATGAAACAAACTACTAATGAAGATCGACGACTCGTTCTACAGCAGTTTAAAAACGGCATTTTATATAGAGAAATTGCAAAACTTGTTAATCATAATGTGCCTACTATTCAATATATTATTAAACGTTATAAAACTGAAAATCCTATTGTAAATAAAGTCAAGATTAGTCCAAAAAAGAAACTAACTGAATATGATGAAAGATGAATTATTAATAAAATCATAAAAAATCCAAGAATTAGTGTGCCTAAAATAGCTGCCGATCTTAAACTATACTTAAAAAAAGAAGTTCTACGAAAATACAAGTACCCTAGCAGAATGGCCCGTCGTAACCCTTATATAAATAAGAAAAATCAATTACAAGTACAGTTTGCAAAAACTTATACAAATAATACAGTTGAGTTTTGGAAAAATGTAGTCTTTACAGACGAATCCAAATATAATATATTTGGATCAGATGCTGAGCGTAGAGTTTGGTGACAACCTAACAAACACTTAAATGTTAAGAATCTGCGAGCGACAATTAAACATGGAGGAGGATCACAGATTGTATGGGGTTATGTAGCAGCTTCTGGCATGGGTAACTTAGTTTTTATAGATGGAATAATGAATCAGTGGATATACTGAAGAACAACTTGAAAAGCAATGCTGCCAAATTGGGTATTTTAGGTACATTTCAGCTGTATGTTGATAATGACCCGAAACATTCTGCAAGAGCTGTAAAAGAATGGGCATTATATAATTGCCCTAAAGTAATACAACTCCAGCACAATCGCCAGATTTAAATATAATCGAACATGTATGGCATGAACTTGAAGTTGGTATAAGAAAATGCGATATTTCTAACAAAAACCAATTAAAACAAGTTCTTGCTGAAGAATGGCAACAGATTGATGTGGATTATCTTGAAACATTAGTAAAATCTATGCCATGCCGTCTGCAAGCTGTGCTGGATACTAAGGGTTATCCTACCAAATATTGAATCACAATATTTTTTCTTCAAAATTATGCTTTTTTTCCAAATAGTGGAACTTTATGATGATGTACAATTTTGAATGTGGCATTAATTACTAGAGTAGGTTAGGTATTTTATATTTCTAACTAATAAAAATAAAAATTATAAATTATATTTTTATAACATATGATTATAAATATTAAATAGAATGCGTACATATTAGTTGTTCATTTTGTAACTAACCCTAAAATATAGTTTATACATGAAATTAGTTTGGGAGAATAAGCATATGATTTTGATTGTGAGCGACTGTACATAACATTTGAAGAGATTTTTTAGTATACATTTATATGTAATTGTGAAGTAATATACTTTATTAGTCATCATGTAGAATAAAAGGTCACTTGGAAATCAGGAATTATTTGATATGTTAATGAATAGCGGTGACAATGAGAAGTTATTAGATAATTAAAAAATCAATAGCATGTTTTTGTGAATTTATTGTGTAAATTAATGATGATCAGAATGAAATTCCAAATCTTGTTGAGTCTGATTTAACTAGTGATGATGATGAGGAAGATATTACACTAATTAAAAAAAGCTAAAGGTGATATCAGTGATAACTTTAGGTGAGTTAAAAGTAACCTAGTGCTTATACTTCTTGATTTCAGTAATCAAAATTCAGGTTGTACAATAGATAACTTAGAAATCCTCCATCTATTTTAGAAATCTTTGAACTGTTTATTGATCTAAGGAATTTTTAACTCAGATTTCGATATTCAGTCAAGTGATGTCACGTGACCGATATATTCAAATCTTGATTTATTCACTTCGCTAATAACGCTAATGTTGATAAAACAGACAGATTATTTAAAATAATAGTTGATCATTATAAAAATAGTTTTATTTCCTTTATTCATTTCAAAATATTGTCATTGATGAGCTTAATGTTATTCAAAGGACGAGTATCCTTTCGTCAGTATATCCCATCAAAACGACATAGATTCTAAATCAAATTTTTTCTATTAGTTGATTGTGAAACTGGTTACATATTAGAGTACATTATATATACAGCAGCTTCAACCAAAATTAGAGAGTTCAATCCAAAATTGGGAAAGTCGGGAAATATTGTTCTTACATTAAAAGAACTATATTGGAATAAAGGGCATTGGCTCTATACAGATTATTGGTATACAAGTCTGTTACTGTATGAGGCTTTATTTGACAAAAAAACTAACTGTTATGGAACAAAGAGGGCTAATAAACAATTCATGCCTCCCTTTGAGAAAATATTTTTCAATGAATCATTTATTAACCATCAAATGGACAGATAAAAGAGATGTGATAATGTTATCGTCAGTTCATAATAATTCCATGGAAATAATAACTGCATGGCAACAAAAATGGAAACCTGCTTGTATCATTGATTATAACGCAAATATGGGTGATGTAGATCAAATAGATATGCTGTTGGGCACAATTAAGTTAATATGAAAAACAGTAAAATGGTATAGTGTTTTTCCATCTTTTAGATTGGGCCATTACCAGTTCTCATGTTATTTATAGCATGAAGACAAGTGAAAATATAGCACCATTAGGTTTCCAAAAGGAATTAGTAAATATTTGTCAAAAAATATGGTACATGCAAACCTAGAACGTCTCGCAATAATAGACCGAATCATGCCCATTCTCGATTGAGGTTGATACAAAGACAGTATACGTCAATGTATCTGTGAAAACAGGAATCTAAGAAAATTATACAAACGTGATGTGTTGTATGTGCGACGGATAAAATTCGAAAAAAAACAGTATACCTGCATTCAATGTGATGTATCCTTATGTGTTATTGATTGTTTTGAATGTTACCATATGATCGTACAGTTTTAAAATAAGTGAAGTGTAAAAGACACCTTATTTTTTATCTGTAACCTTATTTGATAGTTGTTTTTATGTTTCAAGAATGCTTTTTTTATTTTGTTTTTCAATAAAAGAAAATTTATAGCTCCTTTATGCCTATTAACTAAAATACCAAATAGGTACAACATTAGTATTAATACATAGCCAGTAATTTGATATCTCGTGACAGGAACCATATAAAACCGTAAAAGTATTCTATTGCTTCGTGAAGGAAAGCGTATGGATCTACAACTGATTCCCACTGCTGTCTGTGTAGTACAGCATATGAAGGTTAATATCTATTCGACACACATGATGGCATTTTCAGAGAATTTTTTTATTAGTGAAGACCTCATTTATTCCAATTTACACATTTATATCTATTTCGGATTTAATATGCCAAGTGGTAGAGCACAGTTGTAGTTATAAAGTAAGTTATGCATATGTGATTCCAGTGTTCCTTAAACTAAAAATTTTAAACAAAATTCATTTAACTGACATAGTGTTTTTATTATTAGGCAGAGGATATTTATAAATATGCAACAGAAGTTATTGAAGTTCATATATTTTTATGCTCTTTACCAAATGTTACATCCATCTTATTTGCCTGGTTTGATTCTGTCTGACTTCTCTCTATTCCCACGACTAAAAATTTTCCTCAGGGCACAAAGATTTTCCATGGACGAAGAAGTAAAGGCAGCTGTCGATGACTATTTTAGAGGATTTGAATAATTGCAAAATAAAACATATTTTAAAAATAAATTTTCTCATTTACCCTTTCATTTCGTGAAGTTTTCAAAGCACCCACATACTACGAAATATATATTTTTTACTACCCTTCCAAAATTGTCAGATCATTCTGCTACACCCTATAATGGTGCTTTTCTGTTTTTGTTATTTTCAAATGTTTTAATTGTAAATTTTATTAACGTAATTACAATTTGGTTTACAAGCTGCACTTTGGTCAGTGGATAACTTAGTAAAATATTAATCAATTCATTTTGCCATAACCCAGTGATATACAATACTATCACATATTACAAGTAATATTATTTTGACATATTGTGACTTTTTCCCTCTTTTTACTTTCACATAACATGCAATTTTGTTGACTAAATAATAACATACATAACAGTTATGTGCGTTGAGTTAAATAATTGTGCTAATGGTCACAAGCGAATAGTAAAAAAGGGCTATTACACAACTCCAAATAGAATAATTAATGCTTGAGCAATTTACTGTGGCTAGTCTTGGATAAATAAATACAAAAGCATTACAGCATTAGGTATATCGATTTTTTTCCTAGTTAATTGACTGTAGACCTTATATTCCCAGGTTGACTAGGTACGTTTTGTTGGTGTTTTGGGAGTATAAATGGATAATTAGTTATACTAAATTTAATTTCGGATTTACTAATTGAGTTTAAATAACAGTGGTGCTCAACATCATGGCACCTGCTTACTTATTATATTATTCTGACTTTGTTATAAGTGTTAATATTTAACCAAATTATGGAACATTAGGAATAAATGACAATGTAGGGACGACAAGTACTGTTTCCTTAATTATTCAGCCTTAAAAATTTGGCGAGACTCATGGCCATCAGTGTTAATTTTTGTTTTAATGATCAATGATGCCACGTGTAGTGGTACTATCTCACAATTGGGATGTTTAAGTTTCAAAAGTGGCAAACAAAATATTCAAAATTGAAGGATTAATGTTGACAGTCCAGATTTAAAGAACAAACAGTGAAACAACATTTTAATAATAATAATTTTTATTGCCATAGATTTGTTACACAAATATTGGTATTGGCATCCAGATATAAAGTAAAAATGACAACAATGTAGTAAGCATAGAATATGCTTATGTCTGTTAATTTGATTTCAATATACAGGGTAGTTACAAACAAACTCCCTATTTTTATTTGACTGTTACTTTTTCAGCTTAATCAAATTTGTTACATCCAATTTTGATTAGTTTCTTACAGATTGAGAATCAAGAGGAATATCTGAAAATGGCTCAAAGAAGATTATCACATTAAGAGCAAGCCAAAACTGCCTGAAGTGTGGCAGTGGGTAGTGGAAGTACAATGGTGGTGGCAGAATACTAATGCTGTGTTGGATCCTAAAATAATTAAAAACTGTCATGCTAAATTGATGACTACTGGATCAGTGGCAGATAGCAGAACTGGCCGTTCTTCTAATATCCAGATTAAAAGTAAATGTTCAAACTGTTCAGAAGTTCTCATAAGTCAATTACACAAGTAGTGTGTAAGAGTGGCGTTTTATTCGACACTATGATGACAGCCTCCAAGGCTTTAAATTTTCACTCTTGGAAACCACATTACTGTCAAGAAATACCTTCCGGAGATTGTAAGTGCAGCACCAATGGAATGTGGAAAACTTATACTTGAATGGCATGGAGATTCACCAGAACTCTTTGACAACATTGTCTGAACTGACTGAATGGTTTTTCATGTCATTATCATTACTGGGCAGAGTATGACTCTAAAGTTACTGCTGAGAAAATACAGTTTGGTGTGATATGACAACACAAGTAATGCCCTATTCCTCTTGACAGAATCAATGAATTGATAGTTGTATCCCAACATGCACAGAAACATTTGGCTGGCTTTATCAATATGGAACAATATTGACAACTTGATATTTATGCAGAATGGGGCTCTAGCACACTTTGTCAGAAACGTTTGAGAATGGTTTGACAATCGTTTACCAGGGTGTTGGTTGTTATGGATCACATGAATGGCTTACTCAAAGCCCAAACCTCATGTCTTACGATTTCTTTCCATTGGGCTGTGCAAAGGATGATTTACACCACTCAAAATGTCGAACTCTTGATAATCTTGAACTGAGGATTCAAAACGTTTTAAAAAAATTCAGACGTTTACAGATGTGCACATGTTGAATTTTGATATAATATGCATTATGTTAATTACTGTAAGATTTCTTCAATTATACATTTTCATTCCTCATCTTGTTTGGTTTGTGTAAGAAGTACAGACAATACTACCAAATAAAAATTGGGAGTTTTTACAGCTGCTCTGTATATAAAAAACGTCAATATTATAAAAGCATTCTTCTATTAGAAATCTCTTAATCCTTGATTTGAATATTGGCAGGTAAGCCAAGTTTTTGATGTTATTTGGCAAGGAATTAAATAGCAAGCAACTTATATAGTCTGGTGCTTTCTTCAAGAGCAAATGGTTTAGTTTATCCCGATTAAGATCTCCTTTTTTTACTTTCTCTTAGCTTATATGAAATATAGGTAAAGGAGAAAGTATTGTTTTCGTCCAAAATTTTAGTGAAAATGCACATTTTTGGGTTCCTCAAGCTTGAAAAGCATGTTTTTAGAAATTGGTCTGTTTGTGTGTGTGAACCAGATATCTAAAACAAAAACAAAATTTTATATTTAAGTTTCTAGCCATCCACACATATAACCTCAACAATTTGATTAAAATTGGATAACCGGAAATGCCACTTTACTCTGATCATTTTT
>JAHWXV010289812.1:0-12251 GCA_024586415.1 Phrixothrix hirtus | reverse complement strand
TTTTGTTTTTAGAACAAAAAATAAAATAAATGAAATAAGAAAACATATAATTGTAACATGAATTAATAAAATTAGTTGGTTTAATAATAATTAACGTGAATAAGAAATTAAAAATTATTACTAAAATTTTTTTAAAAGAGAGCTGACTTCAGGAATTTGTTCGATACTACCGTTGTTACATGAACCATTATTTAACAATTCCAGATTTTTCAAGTAGGTAATTCTTAACGTAGCTTCGGTGTTCGTTAACTCTTATTTCCAAAGATCCTTCAGTTAATAATCTCCAGGGAGTCGAACAGTTTCAGCAGTTATGGAAACTGCATTTAGACGAATACCACTGATCTAAATAATATTTGGCTTTCTTTAATTCAAAACGATTGTATTCTTTCCCTTGTTTGATGTTTTTGTTTTATTGTCAATTGAATTGTCAAATTCAACTAACCAATTTCATTATACCTGCTAACGAAGATAAATATTTTTTCGAAATGTTGCATTTGAGGCGTTTAAGATATTTGGTTTTTTGCAAATGCTTTTTCTCTGCTAATTATTAATTATTTTTATTGAGCAGCGTTTAAACCCATTTTAACAACAAACAGTGAACTGTAATAGATATTTAACGCTTGCTTTCTCAATTCTCGCAGTGTTATCTTAAAAGCGCCCACAGCAGAAGACCTATTTTTCTAGTTAAAACATTTAGATACGTTGAGCTACGCGCTTAGCTGCTAGTGTGAGTAGGCCCTCCCAACGTTCACCTAATTTTAAATCGATGCCCTAACCTATAATAAATAAAAACAATTGGCAATAATAACATTTTATTTAAATAATTACAAGTGACAAGAATAGTAAAACTGTGTTTAAACATGCACAATATAAAGCTTATATACAAAAAATTCATAAATACATATACATACAATTTTATTACTTACAGCTAGATAAATTTAAAATTGATAGATGTAAATTGTACTAATCGTCTTTGATTAAATAACAACATTTATTTACAATTTTTAATATCAGAATATAGACAGAAATCTTAAACTTCTTTGAAAGAAAATTAAAATTTCCTACATTTCGTAACATGGCACTTAATTAAATATTAACTATGGCAAAAATCTTTGGCTAAGTTACAAAGCATTCCAGCATCGTACCGCTTTTATAATTTTTAACACCGATCCTTTCAGAGAATGCAATATGGGTATCAGTATTTCAGTGCGAAAATTACAGCAGTAAAATCACACGTTCAACAGAATACAGCTTGACAGTTCTGAGCTTGCGGGAGACTTCAAGGGACGGGGGTGTAAACACAGAGTGCTGAAACTGGAAACCGGCTTTCTGAGTGTCGAGACCTCCAATTCTAGAGCAGAGGGAATATGAAGTTACACATTGTTCAAAGCTACCGGAGTTTTATGTAATTAATTTATAAACATTGACGAAAATCTTTGCGATTCTGAAAATATTGAAATTTTAATAGAATCTTCGGAAAACTTACTTGCATCTTTTGTGATCCGATTCCGATCCCCAGTTTCAAGCAACTCTGGTTAAAAATCAAGTCGCTCAATCAAGAAACTTATTTTGTATTCCAAACACGCCATGACTCTGTTGTAAATAAAGATATGGCCTGAGCGAGAGTTCTCTCGCCTTCCGGTGATATTCTATCATACAGTGCTCTTAACTTAAGTTGTCGGAAAATTGTGCTTTTTAAATTTGGATACGTAAAGCTCCGTTACTTAAATATCATGCATTAAAATGAGATCTGAGGTTCTAATTACTATAATTAATCCTACAATTAAAGTGAGTTGGAAAAGAACAAATCTTTTTCGTAGCTTTTAATGGATTTGATCCGACAATTTCGAGTACGTCCAAACTCGACTATAAATAATTAAGGCTTTGTTTTATAGCCGAGCGTGAAAAGGTGAAGACAAGCAACTGAGTGTATTCGCACTGTTGAGGATACATTTCTCAAGAGACAATCAAGATCTTCAAAAATAAAATCCTGTCAAATGTAAAACGTTGCCAGAGCTTTCTTTGATATGTTGGTGTGCTGAAATGCTTAGTCGCAGGTAAATCCTTTAGTTATTAATAAATTTTCAAGCAGTGGAATGCTGACGAGCGTACTTCGTAATTATCTTGGGATGTGTACAATACATCGAGAAAGCGAAATATTCAGTAAATTGCACTAAATTCAAGATTGCACATTTACTATTTTAAACTATCTATAAACACTCTGTACAAGGAGATATAACATCATATTTAATATGACTGATTCGATCACAGATCAATGTACACCTTAAAAATACTACTTTGTTTATCTACATAATTCTTTGGTTTACTACGTAATGATAGTCGATTTTTAATTGAGTGAGATATTAAAATAAATCAACGCTTAAGACCAGCTTGAATTATGATAAGCGGAACGAGATGTCATTTGTAAAGGATCTATATTAGCGGAATTTTGTAAAAAGTCTTTAACATTTTGGGGATGATTAAGCATCGCGCAATTTAAATCATTTAAAGATTTCTGGCTCGGGGAGCTTTGTAAATGTAGGGGCGAACTAAGTTCGGTTGCAGGTGTACTTTGTGCATCGGTGCCTAGTCTTGTTGCACTTTGACTATGAGTTGCCGAAGGGGAAGTGCAAAGACCATTTGATTGAAATGGATGCGATGCACTTCCGCTATCTTGGCACTATGTAACGATTGATCTTAATTCGGTATGCTGAGTTTCCTTATGCCGTCTAAGATCGACTTTTCTTTGAAACGCTCGTCCGCAGAGATCGCAGGCGAAGGGTTTGAAGCCGGTATGTTTCCTTGAATGCGTTATAAGGTTTGACGATTGACTGAAAGCCTTTCCGCATACTTGACATTTGTGCGGCTTCTCTCCTGAAACAAAAAAGAGTGTTTAGTGCCGAAATATTAGTTACAAGCGATAAAATAGATTTTAATTGTCGTATACGAATTTTATGTTTTTTGTGGTATCCATTGAACTTTATCACCTTGTCCACATTATGATTCGTCAATCTGTTCCTATTTGTCTTTGTCTGTTTAGTATTGTAGGGGCGCCTTATCTCTTTCCGAAGTTCAGGGAGGGTTCCTATAGCAACCTGAAAGTGCGGGCGGAGCCTTTTCGGAATTGACGGAACGAATCACGGTTTGCCGCAAACTTAAAGTACCTAATCGATAATATAGCTAACTTCTATATAGAAATCTTTTAAGATGATGGTGGTGATTTGTGGATGAAAATCTCAGCCGTACGCGCGTCCTTTTTAACACGTAAAAGATCAATTAATAAACGGTTTTATGTCTTATAATTTATTACGGATATTTAAATCTGCAACGTTTACTTAAGATTTCTAATAAATCAAGACGTTATTGCGTCTGAAATGGCATCCCTCTAGAGCTTAAAGCCCTTACTTTTCTCGGCATTTCGATGTTTCATACCTAGCACACGCTCAGATTGCTGATGCAATGAAATTTTGGTTGAGAAAGCGTTATTACTTTGTTCTTTTATCTTTTGCTATCTTAGCAGAAATAAGCGAAATAGAAAATCGTTCATCTAGAAAAATTTCGTGATTTTCCTACTTATATGTGCCCAGCGTCCACTAAAGAAACGTCAAGTCAGTCATAAATTTTATTTGTCCTTTGGGAGAAGTTGAGATCTCCCGATTTTGGCTTATGGCCGCCTTGGAACGCACAGATTCAATCTGCACACCAAGACTCGAATATTTAATATCTTTTTCTCTTTTATAGTGGAATAATAATTTACTATATTCGTAAATATTTTATTCTGAAAGCTTAAATTTATTACAATCCTGATATCCCAGTTCTACAATTAAATTTTTATGTAGTCATACGTTCGCTTACTTCCCGCAATCTGGATAAATAAAAATATTAATATTTAATATAACCGAGACCATAAATGTTTCTAAACAATTCCACATAAATACAAAGGAAACGCATAGTAAAATAACCGAGAAACCATCTTCTTAAGTGCATTGTAATATTCACTTAAGTCGAGCTAAAATCTGCCGCCCTCTCTCGTTTTCAACCCTCTAGCAGCTGTAATCGTAAATTCTATTAAAACATAACCACGGCGCGAAATCTGCCGCCATTACTGCGATGGTTCTGCAGTCATCTGCTTTATATCTAACCTGCTCCTATAGCTTTTAAGGGAAAACGAGCGAAAACCTGCAAAACCTGATACCTAAACCATTACTAAATAAACGCCGGCAACTGCTCGCTCAATCTTTTCGAAAGCTTTCCCAAAAGCGATAATGTTCAATTATTAAACTAT
Organism: Phrixothrix hirtus; assembly: GCA_024586415.1. Classification (NCBI taxonomy): domain Eukaryota; kingdom Metazoa; phylum Arthropoda; class Insecta; order Coleoptera; family Phengodidae; genus Phrixothrix; species Phrixothrix hirtus. The sequence goes on along the minus strand of JAHWXV010289812.1, from coordinate 7,966 downwards.
ATAGCTCATATAAGTCGTTTTAAGAAATGATTGCTGTTGTGGGATGAAGCCTACCCTTGCCCATAACTCTAGATGTATTTTTGATTTCGGTTTTTGTAGTCCTATTGTTTCTGGATTTATGGCTCGCACGTTTATTGCTAAAGTTACAAAGAAATTGGCTATGCTTTTAAATTATGTTAGGATTTATTTCATTTTTGGTAATTTATTTTTATAACTTTATTTCAAAATAGTATCTAGATTACGAATCTGTCATATCTAAGGGCCGATTATATTAATAATTGAAATGATCGATTATTCTCATAGAAAATAAACCTAGAATTAAGTACCTTGGTGCCTTTAATTGCCTCCTAAATACGGAATTTTAAATTTCAAAAGTGCTCTTTTAGTCAAATCATCAAAATATATATAAAGTTAAAAATAGACAAAATTTTATATCACTAACAGTTTCGAAAAGCAATCTAACAAGAATTGTGGGCCTTTAAGACAGATGTGTTGACAAAACTTGAAAACATTTGATTTAAGATGAAGAATTTAGCCATTACGGACAGTCGAAGAAAAACTTTGATAAAATTGTACATATAAAAATTCTTAGACACAAATAATGTAAATTAACTTGTAGTAGCCCTTTAGGTAAAATTGTTAAAAGGATAGAAATCGGTAGATTTGCTAAACAAATATGAAAAGCCAAGGTCGTGAATAAAAAGCATATTTAAAATTGGAAACTTAACAACCCAACCGACAACGTCATTAAGTAAGTTTTAATACAAATTTCTCATTAAACGGCACGATTTATGTAAATTACCTAACTGACAAAACAATTTAAAGTCATTGGTTTAAATATAAAATGCAAGTCACTGTATTGGATAAGCAAACTGTAAAAAGGATATATAAACTTCAACTACCAAAAATATTCGTTTTTTCCTGATTATCCAGCATTGATGAAAAGTCGCACAGTTACAGTGAAATCAGTGAGTAATAAAGTTAATACAGTCAAAGATCGGGTGACAAGTTCATCGTTAAAACTTAATTTGCTACACCTGTGATCACAAAAGTAATTTCCAAAGAATTAGCCTGTGAAACAATCAACACGGGGAATTCAATAAATCTGCTACTACAATATAAAGGTTAATTTGAAAAGTATTAAAATAGCTTAAATTCGGGATCAAATGTTTAGTTTGCAGCAAATGGCCGAGAAGTTTTTGCATACTAATAAGAAAATGTATTCTACATTTGTGGATTTGTGGATTTAGAGAAAGATATTGTGAATAGATTTAAGTTATGGGCAACTCTGACGGATTATGAGATAAAGGGAGAATTACTGAATGAAACCAATGTATGATGGAATCAGAGCGTGCGTGAGCGTGAACGGTGCGGTTAGTGAGTACTTTGAAATTGAGCAAGGTGTGAGGCAAGGATGTGTGATGTTTCCTTGGTTGCTTAATATATTTATGGATAAATGTGTGAGAAGTGCATGTGAGGACTTGAGTTGTATAAATATATGCAGCGAAGATGTAAAAGTGTTGATGTATGCAGATGATGCAGTACTAGTAGCTAAAAGTATGAGTCAAATGCAACGAATGTTGAATAAATTTGTAGAAACGAGTGAAAGAATGGATTAGAAAATCAATAGTGGCAAAACAAAGATAATGGTTTTAAATAGGAAAGGTGAAAAGGAAATATGTCAGCTGATGTTGGGTAGCGAGATAATTGAGCAAGTGCATAAGTTTTCTTACCTTGTCAGAATGTTTGCGAATGATGGGCGAGTAGATAGTGAAATTGAAAACAGAGTGAATGCAGGCAGGGGAATAATTGGCAGCATGTGGTCAGTAACCAAGAATGAATAGTTAAGTACGGAAGCAAAGCAGGCTGTGTACAATAGTGTATTTGTTCCAACTATTTTATATGGCAGTGAGCCTTGGGTATGTCAGAAGAAACATATAAGTAAAATAAACGCCATAGGTATGAGGTGCCTAAGAGCTGCATGTGGCAAAACGAGGCGTGGGTAAGGAATGAATGGGTGATGGATACGTGCCAGGCGAAGGAGACACTGCCTGAACTGTACGAAAGAAGTGCGTTAAGATAGTTTGGACATGTGGAATAAATGAGTAATGAACGCTTAACCAAGAGAATATATTAGACAGGTATGAATGAAAAACTAGGTAGGGGTAGACCGAGAAAGAGGTGGTTGAATATGATTGACGAAATTGTAAAAGAAAAGAGAATAAAGAGCACCAAGAATAGGAGAGCTTGCCAAAAACGTTGTATGAATTTATTGGAAGCAAAAGAACTATGTAAGGGCAGAAAGGAATGGAGAAAAATAGTGAATGGGTGATAGTAGATATAGTGGCATTGGTGGGAAATAGTGGGCTGTAGAGTGCTGGGATTTGCGGTGAAGGGAGGTGGTAGTGAGAGGGGGTTTGTGCATGGGTGCATGCAGTGCTTGAGGAGGTGGAGGCTTGGTACTGGGTTTTGCGTACCTCGCTAAGGGAATGGCATGATTGGTAGAAGTAGTAAATTCGGGAGGGAGTAACGCAAAACGCGAAATTTCAAAAGATTTTCAATTATTATTTAAAGAAAGTGAATGATTTACATCTAGATAGCTTTAGTTTCATTCTTAATTCTTTTATTTAAAATCCAGGTATTAGAATAACCTTTTTTAACAAATGTTTTATTTACTGTAAATGTATAAATTCGTTTTGTAATGTAAAACATCGTAGCCGAATATAAACTGCTTTTATTATCATTTATTTTAAATAATCCAGATACTTCTTTTATTGCTTTTAATATTTTAATAGTTTTATTCTGTTATGTAAATAACGTAAATTTTAACTTGAATTTAATAAATAGATTTAAACCTACATTCTGTATTTGTTCGGGAAAAATAATAAAGCTTGATTGTAAACAATACGCAAGCCAGGTAGCAAGGCAAATAACAGTACTCGTTGTATATGTACTTAGGTTGTACACTAAAGGCACCCCTAACGAAGTTAGTTGGCCGTTGACCCCAAATATATAAACAAATAAATAAGTACATACCGCTCGATCAACTAAATAATTGAAGGAAGTCAATTAAAAAGTCGCGACACCAACAATGTCCCGAAAAAAGGCTGGTGATATAAGATTGTCGCGCATAGAGAACGTTGTAATTTGTTTTGAAGAATTTCTATCAGTGTTATGTTTTTCCTTTTGACAACTGATATTAGTCACATTTAGGTTACTTTACAACAAGTTGTATGTAGTTGTGTTTGTAGTTGTTTGTTTTTGTGGCTTGGAGATTGGGATGCAGAAATTCCCTTGGCCTTCTTAGACTAAAACGATTACATAGTCATTTCACCATGCCTACTAGAATTTTGCCGAATCTGGAGGAGTTCCGCCATCAGTAGAGATTTTTAACGTGCCACATTGACATGGGACCTCGACGGGGAAGAAATTTATCGACCTCGATCGGATTTAAACCCGCGTCCTTTGAGTGTAAAAGCAAACATGCTAATAACTGCACTAATCGGGGCCGGCATTTGTTGCTGTTAGTTTAGGGTCAATTTTAATATGGAATGCAAAACCAGACATTTTACTTTTTTATTTCCGTAAAAGAAGGAGAACTGCTAATGGGCATAGAGAGATATATGAAGTTTATGATGTTGATTGCACAACAGAGCGGAATTGGTCGTCTGAATTGGTTTAAAAAATTCAGTTCTGGAGATTTTTCACTCAAAGGTGACTAATTGAAATCGATGATCCAAATCAAATTAAAACTATTCGAGATATGGCAGAGGTTAAACGTATCGCACAATTAAAAATTATTTAAATATTAAAGTTTTGAGTAATGCATGAATTGAAAGAAATTCACCTAACACAAGGAATCAGTATTTGCGATATGCATCTTAAGCTCATTGAAATTGACCCTTTTTTGAAAATAATCATCACTGGTAATGCAAAATGGGTCTTCATTTGAAAAGGACCATGTTTCAAGCGCAATGAATCAGGACTAACCACATCGAAGGCTGAATTCATCCAAAAAAGTCATGCTGTCAATTTGGCGCGACTACAAAGGCGTTGTTTATTTTGAGCTACTTCCAAAGAACCAGACGATTAATTAAGATGTTTATTGTAACAACTAATGAAACTTGATGAATCAATCAATGAAAAACAGACAGAATTAGCAAATGATAACATAACGTCTTCAAAATGTTTGGTAACACGTGGGAAATTATTGGAACTTGACCTGGCACCATCCGATTACCATTTATTTCGAAGTTTGCAAAACTATTTGAATGATAAAACTTTCACAAACGATGATGACCTTAACTCGCACTTGATTCAGTTTTTTGTTGATAACGATCAGAATTTCTATGATCGCGAAAGATGATAAAAGGTTATTGAACAAAATGGAAAATATATAATTGATTAAAATTTATTTTTTATATAAAAAAATGAGTTTTATTTCATACTACAGAACCGAAATTATTTTCTTGCCAACCTGTATACGTTTCAATGGGCCGCATTGTTTCTACTAAGTTATATCAAAAAATGCGCAAAACCTAAAGTTAAACCTAGGCAAAAAAGAGTACTTAGAAAGAGAGGGAAAGCCGTGAATCTACGTTACTTCCTCCATTTTTAGACCTGACCTACAAGAAGCTCCTGAAAATGCAAAAATAGCTAAACAAGAAGGAAAGTCATAGTGGCAGATGTAATTTAGATGTATAATATATAAGTTAGATTACACCGCAAGAAGATTTGTTGGGATATCGTCTTGATACTGATTCTATTTAAGGAAATTTAATGTAGTATTATCTTTTGCCTATTTGTACCGCGGATGATTTAATTCCTGGAAACCTGCCTTGTGCAAAGCAGCTTGTGCACCTCGACTTCGATGAACGGGTGCGTTGTTGTGCAAAAGCAGAACACCTTTGGCAAGTTTTCCTCTTCTCTTTTCTTTGAGAGAGTTACTTAATCGTTCTAAAAGTGTGGCATAATATTCTCCCGCCAAAGAAATACTCTTTTCTTTGTAGTCAATGAGCAGGATTCCTGCAGTGTCCTAAAATATGGCCGCAATGGGCTTTTCAGCAGGCTGTTGCACTTTAAACTTCTTTGGCGGGGGTACACCTTTTTCATGCCATGCGTTGAATCTGGTTTGGATTCAGGTTTATAGAGATGAACCCACGTTTCATCTCCTGTAATAATTCGACTTAATACTCCATCCTGATCTTCACTGCAGACCTTCAAAAACGCCCGTGAAGATGCCATTCGTACTGTATTGAAAATCTTTTCACGTTCTGACTTATTTAAACGGCAATCACTAAAACACTACTAATTCAATATTTTCTTTTTACCTCGCACTTATCTCTAATTCAGCTGAGCCTCACCTAAATTAGGGAGGGGGGATTTATAGCATTCCCTTCATTATGTGGAAAGAGAATGAAGTTTTGTCAACATAAATGGTGTATCAGGCTTGAATTTGTTGAGCCACTAACTGTACGGATTTCGACGGGTGGTTATGAAGTCTCTCTGGCATATTTCTACGACGTTGGGCTAATTGTTCAACGAGGTCGATGGTTTTAAGGTCTTTTCGTAGATTCTTATTTCTTATATAAAAAGGGGCGTTGGTGATTAAACGCAGCAATTTATTTTATGTCGGAATAATCATTTATTTTGTTTTGGGAGAACCCAAAGTCCACAATTCTTCTCCATACAATAGCGCAAGTACTAGTACAGAGTTCATAATTTTGTTTTTGACTTTTAGTTTAATATTGCTTTTTAAACCCAATACATTATATAGCCTGAAGATTGATTTTTTAACCATAGCCTCTCGTCTTTTAACATGTCGGTAAAAGTTTAATTTAGTGTCCAGAACAATTACCAAATAAATTCCCTTAGTCCCAATTTTGTGTTTGCCCAATTTCTTTGTTTTTCCCCTTCTTGTTGTGAACCGCACCACTTGAGTTTCTTGAGTGTTCAGCTTAATTTTATAATGCTTCCAATGTCTCTCTAATTCCTTCTCTGATTTTAGCAGCCTTGATCTTGCATAAGAAATTCTATAGTTCGTGGACAGGATTGAGGTGTCATCCGCAAACTGGAGTGTGCTGACGCCTTCGAAATTGTCAAATTTGGGTATGTGGTAAACAAATAAATTGAATAAAGTGGCGAAGAGGAGCGAATCTCGCGGGAGACCCTCATTGGCCTTTCTGGATGCTGAAATTGCCACACCGACCTTAACTCTAAACCTCCTATCCTGGAGGAAGGAGCTAGTGAACCAAATCATGTCGGTAGGAATTCTGAGTACTGCCATGTTGAATAAAAAAGCGTCTCTCCAAACCTTGTTGTACGCTTTTTCAATATCGAATAGGCTAACGTAAGCCAAACGTTTTTCGTCTCTAGCTTTCGAAATCTTGTTGATGAGGTTAGATGCCTATTGAACTACTGAGAGTTTTTTTCCGAATTACCGAATTGTGTATTTGGCAAAATGTCGTTTGGAGCTTCATATTGGCAAAGTGCTCTACCAATTTTGAAAGACCGTTCAGAAGGCTGATTGGCCTTCTATTTGCCGGGATGCTTGGAATCTTTATATTTCTTCGGAATGGTTATGACCAGAGCCTCTTTCCACGCTTTTGGGAAGTAGCCCGTCCGAAAAATTGCATTTATAATATTAGTGATTTCTAATACTGCTGATTCGGGAAGAAGCTTTAAAATTCTCGTGGGTAATTCATTTAAACCTGCAGTCTTTTTACTTTTAAGTGTTTTAATTTTGTTTTTAACATCATCCGAATTGATTTGATAAGGCGATGAGATTTTGATTTTAGAAATAGATCTTGCAACGCTTTCTACTGAGGTTGTAAGCTGTTTGGAACTTTTTAATTTATTAGATAATAGAGTTTCTAAACGGTGACTTAGTTCCTTGACTTTCTCAATGTTAATTAAGAAAACTTGATTGTTATACTTAACTGGAAGCCTGTCTTGCACGAGGCGGCTTGTGCAGCACACCTTTGACAAGTTTTCCCCTTATCATTTCTTTGCTGGAGTCCCTTAATCGTTCTAACAGTGTGTAATACTATTCCGCTATAGAGACGCCCTTTTCTTTGTGGTCGATGAACAGAATTCCTGCAGTGTCCCAAAATATGGTCGCAAGGAGCTTTCCAGCTGACTGTTGCCCTTTAAACTTCATGCCATTGCATTGAATCTCGTTTGGATTCAGGTTCATAGAGATGAACCCACGTTTCATCTCCTGTAACAATCCAACTTAATACTCCATCTTTCTCTTCACTGCAGAGATTCAAAAACGCCCGTGAGGATGCCATTCGTACTCGTATTGAAAATATTTTCATGGGCTGACTTGTTTAAATGAAAATCACTCAAACACTACTAATTCAATAATGATGCGGTTCGGAATTTATAGTAATAAGACATCAAGCTAGACATTGAGATTGGTTTACCAAGCTTCGCCCCTGAGTAATCCCTCCATTCCGCGAATATAAAAACGCCCCCTCGCATCTTCTATCTAAAGAGACGAATCCTCTGAATGTCCCTAACGAGCACCTCATAGACGATTTGTGAGCTGAACTAAATAGAAATGCTTATGAAAAAAGATGGGAAGTGAAAATGCAGACCAAGCAGCACAACGGATTGTGTATAATTTAGAAAGAAGTTGAACTAACCTACGTCCAAAAGACGATTTTGAAGGTTCTAAAAATTCAGAGGATGGATAATACCGGGAGGTTTGCAATTTTTAAATAGATTTGGATTGTAGCTGACTTAAAAAAAATACATCAGTAATTTGTTACAGATGAAAAAGTTCTTGGATAGAGATATGCAAATATCGCGATAATGTAGTATAAATTGCTGCAAAGTGATCTGGGCTTGAAGGTTTATCGCTGCGTACTAATTAGGTTTTATCGGAACAATTACAAATACCTTGTTTAATAATAATAATATATTAATATATATATATATATATATATATATATATATATAT
>JAHWXV010289805.1:0-10521 GCA_024586415.1 Phrixothrix hirtus | reverse complement strand
ATAATGCACACAAATCATTAAAATATTAATTTATTTTTATTTTGGGGACGATAATTGGAACGGTCACCCATCCAAGTTACTTGCCAGACAAAACCTTGCTGAACTCTAGAGATTTTACTCAATAACTCACTTCAATAAATTTTCTCAGAGAAACCAATTAGTTCATGTAATATAGCATTACAGGCGCAAGAAACGTGGCGAGTTTTAAAAAAATTTCGAAAAACCTAAAAATCACAAGAATAAACTGACACTTTCGGTCATTCGATTTTAACGAAATTCTTATACAGAAGTGCTAAGGCGGTAGTAAACTTATATATAAAATTTCACTTTTCTACGACGTTTGGTTTTCCAGATATATTGACCATATATGTACATATATGTACGGAAGTGCTAAGGCGGTAATAAACTTATATATAAAATTTCACTTTTCTACGACGTTTGATTTTCCAGATATATTGACCATATATGTACGTACACACACACACACACACACACACAAACACATACACACACATATACGCACGCATGCACGCACGCACGCACGCACGCAGCATGCCCGCACGCACGCACGCACAACCGCCCGCCCCCCGCCCACACGCTCGCCCGCCCTCCCACCGCCCGCCCGCCCGCATGCACGCACGCACACACAGACCAATTTCTAAAAACACGTTTTTCGGATTCAGGGGACCTGAAAACGTGCATTTCCACTAAAAACTGGACATCGAAAATTTTGACCGAAAACATGACTACTATAGTTCATATATGTAAGAGAAAGTAAAATGTATTCGAATAGGCATTTGGCATTTTTTATGGGATATAGGTTTTAAGAAAATAATTTAAACGTTCAAAACTATTACGCGCGATTTGTAGCATAATTGTTATTTACCTATATTTACTGTTTATATGTATATATTTTTAATAGATTTAAGCCTTAAGCAAAACTCTTTTAAATTTCAAAAAAATGTTATAGGAAAAATGGCGGCCTAGCGCTGAGTAACGGTTTGCCTCCGCTCTATAGTGAAATTTTTCTCAATCACTTAGAATTAGAATTCATTTCCATACATACATTATTTAAAACACATTTTAAATTTTCGATTTGATATGTAGATGACGTTTTGTGTATATTTCAAGGCTCTCAACATGATTTACTTTATTTCTCAACTTCATCAATAAAATTCACCCTAAACTAGCTTTCACCTTTGAATTAGCAGATTACAAATCACTTTAGATCTGAATATTTCACATAACCGCAGCAAATTAGAATTTAAAGTCTACAGAAAATCCACTACTACAAATAATATTATTACTTCCTTTAGTAACTGTCCAGATAGCTACAAAAGTAGTGCTCTCACAGCGTACATTAATAGAGCGTTAAATTTAAATCTACCTAAATAGCTACATAAAATAATTGAACACCATTAAAGCTATTGCATTAGCAAATGCCTTTAAAGACAGGCAGTTTTCAAAATTAGTTAAGAAATTAGAATTTAAAAACTTTTCCATTTAATCAAATTGCACTTTAAGAAAAATTTACGAAAATTTCAAACCATTGATTAATTACATTTGTAAACATTCACTCTCAATTTCACAATTGTTGCTTTAAACATCAGAATAACTCTGTTCCTTACTAACGCGCGAAGTGTATGTTGCGTTCTTAGGAACGTATGGCGTATCTTAAAATGGGCGTGTCAGAAACGCGGGGAGTGTTGGTGAAAGTCATCAGTTCTCGATTGTACAAAGGCCTCTTAAATCGTTTTGATAAACAAGAACACTTACTTCTTAAAAGTGCAATACACCCTTCAATGGGATTACTGGTTGCAACCTTGGTCTATTGTACAATGTTTCTTGAGGTGTTCTTCGGTTGAGCAAAGGCGTTAATAAATATCTTTTACATATATACCCACTATCGCCCAATCAATAATGGTTCCTTTATTCACTGACATGGAATTCAACATATAGTGGCGAATCTTAAAAATTGTACTGTCATGAACTTGTGATGTAACGGTTTATTTAATTACTATCACAAGAAAAAAATAATCTGTATTTATTAGTCCACGGGTAATTCGTTATGCGGGGCAAGGATGTCGGTTGGTACTCGGCGACCTTGACCTAAACGGGATTAGTAAGCAAAGTAGTGGTTAATTGCCTCTGTAAGTAATAAGGCGATAAACCTTCGGAAATTATATATTGCAGTAAATAAAATGAATATTAATAAATCAGATATTTACACTACTAATCCTAATTAAATAAAAAAAAGGTACAATTGGACAATTGCAACAAAGCAATCTTCGGAAAACATACTTTATACTGAACGGAACAATTATGCTAACAATCTGTATATTATTAGGTCTAGTTACGATTAAATAAAAGGATTAATCGCATTCGGCAATTTCAGCAATTTAATTTTCAATATGCATATATTGCAATAAAGGAACGTAATAACCATGTCATAAATATTCACGGTATTAATTTTAATTACGGTTGAATGACATGAAATATAATATCAGTTAGCGGTATACAAATATAATATACGTTCGATTTGACTGATGCAGCGTCTCGTAATGTGATACTGTTCGGCCTACAGTGATGTAATGCATCTCAACTGGCGGCTGGAAGTTCTATTTGCCGACGGACATGGGACGATGGGTGCTTAACACTTCGAGTGTTAGCGCACGGAACGGTCGGTGTATTTAGAGAGTCCTGTTACCCTGTCAAATGGAATCTCTACGGTCTCGGGCGGAGCGAGTTGGGCTAATCCTTGTTACTTGAACAACGGAATTTAGATCTGCATGCTTTCTATAGATCAAATACCAAGGTACTTAAATTCCCGCGGCATGGACCATGCAAAAAGTAAGGCGATTCAATGTTGTCAACGGCGGTGAACGGTTTCATAGCGTTCTGATTCTTTGCGGCACAAGCAACACAAAAATCAGAAGGCTATAGATGCTCTGGTTGAGGGCATCCTGTTACTATAGCAATTGAACGTCGTCGGATAGTGTAGCGGTGCTAAAACGGGTCGACGTTCGAAGCGCATTTTAGGCCTTCGGTTGATGCTGTAAAATAAAATTCAAAAGGTGGATAAATTGTCCGTACCATACCACGAGAGAACAATTAATGTCTTCGCTTCAAAAGTTGAAGTCGAAGTTTTTTAGTCCTCCAGAATCGTCTTATTTATACTACTTATTCGAGGCTTTCTCTTTTATCTTCAAAAGCAGATCTTCGTTCTTTTCCTTATCTTACGGTATTGCGATTATAAGCATGCTTTCTTGTATTGGTTAACATAACGTTTTAATGCCTTATTATTTGAAATTGCCTAATGTTGCGCAATATTACACAATATATAACAATCATTTAATATTTATTTAATATAGGATTTGGTTGTTCATTTAATTATTAATTACATGAGCTACAGATTATGTGACCATTTTAAACAATCAAGTTCCAGGAATTAGTCACCTTCTTAGATCACTATACGAAACTAAAATGCAATGTATCCGTACAAAAACTTTTCCAAGCTACGTTTTTGATGAAAGCTGTTTGCATAATACCAATATAAAAATTTCTATTTTAAATAATTTCACACAACTCACATACCTTATAGGTAGAAAAATTGGTACCTATTTAAAACAATTTCCGACAGTACAGTTAAAATCAAACAAAACATTAAATTAATTTATATTTACAATATCTGTATTGAAAGGAACAACGTCAGTAATATAAAAATTTTTAACTTCAGAAATGTGGTAAGCAAGAACCTCTTCTTTTACGTAAAATGTTATTTGCGAATAACATTTTAGCCTGAAGATGTCGATATATAACATCAACGAAACATATCGCCAATTCTAACAAAACAAAAATTGTTTTTAAAGAACTAATAAATGGTTTTATTTTAGAAAACATTTTGGGAAAGACTATTAAAATAATACTTCTGAACTAAAATAATAATAATATTAATAATAATAATAGGTACTTTTATAAATATAAATCGCGATTGGGATTATACCGCGATTATGAATCACATCGTTGGTAAACTACGACTTTTAAACGCGCTTAAAAATAATTGCGTTTGAAAAGTGTAATCGCAATTCATGCGATTATGAATCTCAGTAATCGACTTAGAAGGGCGCTAAATGTGATTAGTTTATTTTAACTTCAAAATTTCAAATGACGGACAAGAACCGGATATTTAGATATGCATCTTTATTAGTTTTTAATGCTTTTAAATTACACTTAATCGCTATTTATGCATTATAGATGTATTTTGCAATGATAAATCCATAAAAACAACTTTTAGCTTCTTAATAAAAATTCAAAATAATCAACCATAGCTAAATAAATCAAAAAAATGAATCAGCTGCGTTGGAAAACGAACATTAATCTCTGATTACTCGCTATGACGTCACGGATAATCGCATGATTTTAAGCGCAATAGCGATTTATATTTACAAAAGTACCTAATAATTATAATAATAATAATAATAATAATAATAATAATAATAATAATAATAATAATAATAATAATAATGATAATAATGATAATAATAATAATAACAATAATAATAGGAGTCAAGGGAAATGAGAAATGTATCAAGAAACAAAATATACCCTGAAGAAATGGTTATTTAAAAAGGCCAACCGCTAGCGTTTCCAAACATTCCAAACATATTAAATGATACTAATGGCTCACTGCCATATTGACGCAGTTAATTTTAGATGTTTGAAAAGCAAGTATCCCCCTATCCAGAGTTGTAGTACAAAGCAGAAGTGTTCCTTGGTGGAACAGTACTGTTAAAGATGAAATAGTTGAAAAGAAAAGGTCTTTTAACAAATACAAATGCAGGCCACCTCTTGAAAATCTATAGCTTTTAAAAAACGAGAGCGAAGGCTATAAAATTAATTATATTGAGCAAAAGAAAATCGTGGCAGGAATATGTTTTGACTATAACCACGGATACTACATCATCCAAAGTTTGGACGAAAGTCGAAACCATCTCTTGAGGAGGAAGATCTTCAACACCAAAAACTTTAATAGTAGGTAGAACGATAATACATGACATCCAAGAAATTGTAGAAACTCTGACAGATCAATTCTAAAAGGCCAGTAGTACCATAAATTTCGACGTAAATTTAAAGGAAAACCATATGCACGAAGAACAATTGAATTTCAGCACGGAATTAACCACTAGCTACAACAAACCCTTTTCACTAGTTTAATTGAAATATGCATTAACTTCGTGCAAAGCATTGGCGCCAGGACCTGATACAATACCCAACACCTTAATAAAACATTTTACTGATAGTAGCATGCGAAAATTGCTGGACTTGTACAATAAAATCCTTAAATATACTAAATACCTTGACAGCTTGGAGGAATGGTTTCATCATCCCCATTCTTAAACCGAATAAGGATCCATTAGATGCTTATAACTACAGACCCACAACTCTAATAAATTGCCGAAGCAAAATATTCGAAAAGATAACTATCAACTTGCATGGTGGATAGAATCTAATAGCTTCATAGCTGCGGAACAAAGTGGTTGTCGAAGAAACCATTCTTTCCTTGACACTCTGATTCTAATGGAAAATGTCATCCAAGAATCCTTTTCCCAACGAAAACATCTATATAGCTGTGTTTTTGATCTAGAAAAAGCCTATGACATGACTTGGGGGCATGGTATCCTAAAACAATTACACATATAGGGGTCTGAGTGGAAATCTACCGTTCCTTCTAGAAAAATTTATAAAAGAACGAACCTTTCAGGTTTTGCTAGGCAATTTAAAATCAACACAGCGGACTTTACAAAATGGTGTACCATACCGCTCGGTACTTAGTGTTACCTTGTTTTCGTTAGCTTGCAACTTTTTCTTGGAAAAAGCTAATGCGTTAGTCTCACGATGTATGTACGTAGATGATCTTGCCATATACAGCAGTTCCGTATCGTTGGGAGAAGCCGAAAGGAACGTTCAGAACGAAGTTGACGTCCTAAATAATTTAGCACGATCGAGAGGCTATCGTTTTTCGGTCTCCAAAACAACTTGCGTACATTTCTGTCGATTACAATCCCATCATAGAGAACCACAATTAAAAATTCATGAGAAATCTATACCAGTAAGAGAATTAGTTAAAGTATTAGGCCTCATTTTCGATAAGGGTCTGAATTGGATACGACATATAAATTATATAGCAACAAATTCTCGGAAAACATTTAATTTAATTAAAGCTTTGGGTAGTACCAAATGGGGTGCAAGCTATGAGGCTCTTAGCAGGTTGTATAAATCGCTATTACTATCACGCATAAAATACGGCTGCGCTGTATACGTCTCAGCAACGCCCTCTAGAATTAAGGAACTTGATAAAATACAATTAATGGCGTTGACATGGGTTACTGGAGACTTTAGAACGAGCCTGACACATCAATACCACACACCAAATGTCAATTCTGAACTATTTAGTGATCATCACATACCGTATACGTATATTAATAGATCCACTATATCTAGGCCGTCTAAAATCAGGTATGTAGAAACCTTTGCACAACTAGAAGTCGATTTACCAAATGTAGGCCCTAACGAGGAATTGACATTCCCCCATGGCAGTTAAATCGACTTAACGTACACAACAACTTAACCTGCTTTAGAAAAGACAGTACACCAACATCCGTCTTCAAAGTTCTGTTCGAAGACTACCGAAAGAGGTTAAATTGTAAGGTAGAAATTTACACGGATTGATTTAAAACACCACACGGCGTTGGAGCTGCAATTGTAGTACCAAACCTGGCATGCGGGTGGACTCTGCCTAAATATTGCAGTGTGTACACTGCAGAGTTGTATGCGCTTTGGCAAGCTATCCTTTTCTGCCAATTTGCTAAGGAAAACCCCCTTTCAATCTGTACCGATTCCTTATCAGTGTTTACTAGCTTACAAAACCCCTTCATTAAGGAACCGCTCGTTTAAAATATAATCGTTTCAGCAGATCTTTTATGATCTCAAGATAAAATAGTTCACTTTATGTGGATTCCGGGGCATGTAGGAATTAAGGGAAATGTAGAAGCGGACAAGGAAGCAAACTGGCGTGCAAAGAAACCAGAACCTGATAAAGGTATGAAGATCCAACTGTCCGACTTAAAGCGTCATATAAAAGAAATGGTCGAAATTAAAAGACTAAGCGATTGGGAACAACTGTTAAACCATTTTAAACAAATAAATTCTAGTAAAGAAGAGTGGAGAAACAAGGAATTATCCCGTAATGAACAAGTTATCCCATGTACATTGCGATTGGGCCACACAAGAATAACACACAGCTATCTCTTGGCTGGAACGCGATGACCAATGTGTGAGTTTTGCAATGTGCGCTTAACAGTAGAACACTTATTAATTTCATGTGGAAAGTATTCGAAAATTCGCCGTGGAAACCAATTGAGCGTTGATATGCACACAATATTAAATAATAAAGCGGAAAATGTTAAAAAAGTATTGAAATTTTGTAAGAGAGTGATACTTTCAACAAACTATAAACTAATGAGAAAATTATATTTGGTGCTAATGATCGCTGCAATCGAAGCTACAGAAGCCGTATAATGAAAGAGCTAAACATAGGTATAAAATGTAGGACGTGTAAAGAAAAAGAAGAAACTTTAGGCCACATATCTGGACAGATACAATGAAGTGGCAAACATTATATATCAAGCAATACAAAAATTGTATACCACTGACCATAAATATACGCTATACTATAAATACGAGCCACTACCAGTTGTTTGAAAATGATCAAGTTTGTTTATATTGGAATAGAAAAATTATAACCGAAAACTATAAATAATAATATTCCAGACATTGTACTAACATTGAAATAAAAAAAATAACATACATAATTGGTATACCACTTTGCGTTAATATTGAGAAGACAATTTCGGAAAAAATTAATAAATACTTACCTCTTGCTGATGAAATAAAACCTATGTGGAAGATGAATCTTGTTAAAATACTTTCGATGATCCTTGGATCCATAAGTGAAATTTCGAAAAACCTCCACTACAGTATGGATATTCCTAAAATACCGAAAAATGTATATGTTCAAATGCAAAAAGCTGTAATCATCGGTATCTGTAGTATTGTCAGAAGGGTCCTTGGTGACTCCATTTAGAACATAATCTATTTAAGCCTTCATAATATAAGTGGTTCATGGTTTAAATTATTTTATATTACATCTTAAATTAGAATTATTAGACTTAATTATGTCACGATATATGCTGCACTTATATTTAAATACTTGTAATTAATATGTACAGAGAAGTAAGTCAATAAATAATAATAATAATAATACATGGACGAAGGCTTGAAAATTTGTTGGATCAGAACGGCCTTTGTCTACTAAACACGAGGCGCACCCGCGTTTTTGAACTCCAGATCAAGCGCCTTATCAGCAATTGATCTAGCATGTGTAACACCAAGTTTAGCTACCAAATTAAAATGGGAAGTCATTGATGACTTACGTAATAGTAATCATTTCCCCATAGTGATAGACACTAACAAATATAAAGTGAGTTTTCAAACAAGCTCAAGGTGGGCTACAACAGCAAATTGGATGAAATATAGTAAAGAGCTATGAATAACTCTGGAAACAACAGAATCCAATGAAAGTGTTGACAATAACTAAGCGTATACTTCGAGCTGCCAGGAATTCAATACCTAAAACACGACCCTGGCTGGTTAAAAATCTGGTTTCATGGTGGAACAATGCTGTACGAGATGCAATATCTGTAAAGAAGAATATATTCAACAGATTTAGAAGGCAGCCAACACATGACAACCTGATCGCTTTCAAAAGATCTAGAGCAAATGCTAGGCGTATCATAAATCAAAGCCAGCGCGATTCGTGGAAAGATTATGTTACAAACCTTACTCCAAACACACCAGTCTTTAAAATTTGGAAGAAAGTGAAAACTATGACGGGATCCAGATTCTATGCATCTCTAACATATATCGAGAAGCAGGACGGCTCAATTACCGAAGATCCTTCAGAAATTTCTGAAACACTAGCTGATTAACTTCAGATGGTCAGCAGTGATCAACACTTTGAGCTGAAATTTCTAGAATATCGCATTGAGAGAGGGAGAGAGCTGCCGTTAGATTTTTCTCCAATAAACGATGATCCACTGATTTACAACCAGGATTTCAGTATTGCAGAATTAGAATTAGCTCTGTCGCATGTTAAGAAATCTGCCCCTAGTATAGATGAAGTGATATATGATATGGTCCAAAATGATCCATCTGGGTTCAAAACCTACATACTCAAACTCTACAATAAATACTGGATGAAAGGGATTTATTCGGATCAATGGAAAGAGGCCATGATCCTAACTATCCTTAAAGAAGGAAAGAATCCAACGCTTCTTGCTAGTTACCGACCTATTAGCCTTACCTGCTGTCTGGGTAAGGTGTTTGAAAAAATGGTAAATGGAAGACCTTCTTGGGTCTTAGAATCACAAAAGCTACTAAATATATGTCAATCGGGATTTCGAAAGCAACAATCTACTATAGATAACTTGGTATTCCTAGAGGATTTAATTCAAAACTCTTTCAAAGAATGTGAACACGCAACGGCAGTGCTTTTTGACATCGAGAAGGCTTTTGACATGGCCTGGCGTTACAATATTCCTGAAAGTCTACATCAATGGGGGATTTCGAGGAAATTTACCACTGTTTATTATTTCTTTCCTAAAAGAACGATTTTTCCAGGTGAGGGTTGGAAATGTGCTATCCAGTAAGCGAATTTTAGAAAATGGCGTGCCGCAAGGCTCTACTCTAAGTTGCACACTTTTCATCATTGCTGTAAACAAGTTGGCAGCTAACATAGATCCTAGAGTTCATGGGTGTATGTATGTTGATGATCTAGCTATCATTTGCTCGCCCAAAATCATGGGTAAAAGTGTAGAAGTCTGTCAATCAGATTGTACAGAGTGCTGAAAACATCGGATTTAAAATTTCGCGTGAGAAAACGCACGTGATGCATTTCTGTAGGTTACGTAGACCACATTACTTACTACTGCCATTTATTAAAGACACGCCACTAGTGGTTAATTTTCAAACGAAATTCTTAGGTATAATTTACGACTCTAAATTAATTTGGAAACCTCACGTACTAGATTTTGTAACTAGATGTAAGAAGGTGGTAAATTTACTAAAGTGCCTGTCGCATCATAGATAGGGTACTGACCAAATAACACTTATGCAGCTCTATAAGGCATTAGTGCAGTCAAAACTTGACTACGGCTCTGTTGCTTACTCCTCAGCATGTGAGTCGACACTAGCACTTCTTGATATTATACAGAATTCCTGCATAAGGCTGGCACTAGGAGCTTTCTACACCAGCCCTGCACGAGTTTTGTGTGCTAAAGCCGGCGTAGGATCCCTAAATTATTGAAGGAAAAGAATGTTAATTTCTTATGCGGTATCTGTATTATCTATACCTGAGCATGTGAATCGTGTAAGTATAACTCAACGATTTGAGAAGTATAATTT
>JAHWXV010289763.1:0-12203 GCA_024586415.1 Phrixothrix hirtus | reverse complement strand
TAAATTGTCTTTTAATAAGTAAACTACAAAATGATGACACAAAAATAAACTAACTCTTATATAAGTTTAATATGTATTAATTTTGCAATTAAAAATGAATTGACAAGGAAGCATAAAGTAAATATTTACCATATTAATGAAATGGATCTCAAAGTTAAAATCGTACAGCTGTCTATATTCATTAAATATTCTATTTCAGTATTTTGTAGGGTACCTTTTTTATTATTTTATTGTTTTTAATCTTCTTAGAATTAGTTGCACACAAAGACAATTTAAAACAATAAAATGTATTTTTGCATGGCTATGACTCACTGTACGCAAGTAAAAAATTTATGTTTTTTTGCAGTTCTAGTCTTTTTAATGTGTTTTTTATTAAAAATATTTCAATAAATAGGTGTTTTAGTTTTAAATAATCAACTGCTCGTTTAAGGATTAATTTGACAAAAATGTAAATATCATTTGATGTATCTACTTACAAGAATGCATAAGCGCATAAAACATCTGTTTTTAATTTTCTTTTATATCACATAATATTTATATCATATTTCAAATAAAAATAACATATCGTACGCAAGCACGCAAGATCGTATATAAATTATGGGTTAAAGTATATTTAGTATAAGAAATCGCTACTGATTTTTAGCAGCGGTACTGGATAGTAAGTTAATTTCTGAACTGAAATGCTTCGTATCTCCTATATTTATGGGTTCTTTTAGCTGCAATTCTAGATATATACTTATGAATCTGTTAACTAGTACACCACTATTTGATTCCTCGATAACTTTATGTTAATGGTAAATTTTTAAGCGATCACAATTTCCGACACCGGCGCACTAGATAATTATATCTTAAATAAAATTTTCAAATTTCAACTTAATCGGATGAAAATTAAAAAAGTTACGAATTTTTTAAGCTTAAACTCTGAGGAAGGCCTCAACGATTTTCAACACCAGCAGACGTAGTTGAAGCGATCAAGAACGAGATTTGGATGTACTGACTTTTGAGTGGAAAGAATGTTATGATTGGCTTAGTCGTATGAAAAAATGTATAGAGTGTAAAAGGGAATATTTTTAAAAGTCATAATGCATTTTTTTTAAATTTTAAGCATTTTCGTTTTCTTCTATCCCGAAATTAAAGCAGCGGTCCTCATACACCAAGAAGTTGCGTGTTCGCAAAAAGCGGCTGCCTGAGAGTTAATATTTCCGAGACTGAACTATGTAACTGCAACCGTAGTGATGTGCATTTTAGTAAAAATAATATTTTAGATATGGTTAAAATTTTAATGCATTTAATTAATGGTTCATTAATGTTAAATATTTACTACATAGGGCAATTGCTTAATTAAATGTTTTCTTTAAAGGTACGAGGGGCACTATTTATATTGTGAGCCTAATAATAAAGAAACAGTAATTTATCATTGAAAATTGATTTATTGTTTTTCAAAATATTCTCCCTTCTCACTTTAGCATTCTTTCGAACCAATTGTCAAAACATTTTTGCCAGTCTGTTTGAGATCTCTAAAACATGGGTTTCGTTCATTTTGAAACACCGCCATATTATTAGTCGTAGAATTAGTCATAATTCTGATGTAACACATTGCAATTCCATGACACATTGCTGGCCTTGAACTTATTTATACTGATATTTGTACCGTAATCAGTCATTCTTGATTACATCACTTATTTCAGTCCTAAGGAAGTCTCTACAGTATTCCTAAATGTTCTAGAACGTTATTTAAAATTATTGTTGTTTCTAATTTTGTTACACTACATATATTATACTTTCAAAGCCGACAATCTGTCAAATATACCGCAAGCTCGACTGATTGAGGACCTTTGAGCATTATTATGCTGGAAAATTTATGAAGGTAACTAGGAAGAACAAGCTAAATCTGGCCTATGAAGAGGAATATCTTGGAAAATGATACAAAGGTTAACAAAAACCCAATGCAACAAATTCAACAAAATCTGAGCGTCACTGAAAACCTTGGGACTTTTTCAATAATTTAACTCCTATTCTTTTTAGCCTTACATATTGGCTAAAGAGGTGTTCAAGTTATGATTTAAATTAAACCTGTGTCGCATATTTAAAAGCATTTTGAAATTTCTCTCAATACTTTTATTATTAAATATATCAAGTAAATTAGTATAATATCACGTTAATGTGTCAGTATTATTAACAATCCTATATGTTATACAGGGTTGTATTGAAATAATTTTATAAAAAGAAATAAAATATAAAGTACTAAATATACACGTTTAAGTTATTCTTAAATACTATAAAGACCTTTTGAATATAAGCGAGTTTGTATTACAATGAGCCAAGTATAATGTAATTCCAAAGCTTCTAAAATTGTTGATGATTTTTCAAAATTGTATTTTCTCAAACTTGAAATCAAAGTTTTTCATTTATTTTTTGAGAATACATGAGCGATAGAAAAATCGTATTTTAGTTTTCTGAAACCATTTGAAAACTACCCTGTATAACGTATGAAAATAATAATGGGTTGAATTTAAAGTTATAATTGTTAATATTTAATAATTTGAATAGTTTTAACCTAATATTTATCTTCGGACGGTACTATAAAAGATCTTTTCCAGTATTTATTAATTATTTTATACTTTCTATTTAAATAATCATTTCAATTTTTTTATGAGCACTGCTTTTCCATCTTTCAAATAAAGTGTTCTAGATATGTTAATTGTTATTCCGAAAATAGGTAGTAATAATGAAGTTTGCTTAACGAGTAAAATTTATGAAACATGTTTAAAGAAATGCTTCAATTTTTAGGAAATTTCTATTTTCAATGACCCCAAGCATTTTTAGCAATTAACCTATATTATTTAAGTAAATGATAATACAAATTTCCTATCGTGTTTATGCTACAGGAAAATCATTTATTGTTATTAGTAAATTAAAACATCTTAAAACATATTGAGTTAATTTTAATTTTCCCTTTACAATTTATTATCATGAAAAGAGTTTAAATAAAGAAAATCAAAATGTTCAATATATAAAAATCTTGTTTCCATTTAATAAAATATAAAATAATAAATTAATCAATTATATTATTATAAAATATGATTAATAATGGTTAGAAGTTTATCGACGTTGTTTTATTTTCGCAGTACATTCAATGAAGTTCTTCAGGTGATCCCAATTTTCTTGTTTATATACCTCCATTTGTTCCTGGCTAATTGTACAAGATGTAGAAAATGTCGAGGTACTTTTAAATTTCACAGTATTACAATCCGTATCGCAATCGCTTTTATAATCATTTTTCTTGACATTTGTTTCTTCATCGAAGTTTCTTTTATACGTCGGTTTTTTAAATGGAAGAATTTGTGTAAAAATCGTTTTATTTGGATCAGGAATTTCAATTGAAACTAGAGATCGTTTTGAATTAACGGTTGTATCTTTTGCAAAATATCCGTTTAGATAAATTAAACACTGGCCGTAAGTTTTTCGAAAATTATTCGTATTCTCAGAAGCAGCGACAGTCCGAGTTTTCCCTGGCGCGTTGACAATCGCTTTCCCACCAGTTGCTAGCCGGCCGGCGTCGGATTCGGTAGACGTCCATTCTACTGGTGCCGAAAGATTATCGTTAATCGCGTGTTGAGTTTGTTGTGCCGTTTTTGTTTCCAAATCTTTAGATATTTGCAATGATTCAAGGTTGGTGACCCTAAAATTAATTATAAAATTAAATTTGGCATACTTTTCATTTATTCGTCTGACAGTTAAATATCTGTTGGTGCAATTTTTTAAGAGTCAAGGTCGTAATTAAGTAATGCTAATAATTTAAAATTATTTAAATCAAAATAAATTGTCTTCATGGTCGAAATGTGGGGTATGAATAGAACTGGTAAGGAAGTTTAATAAAGTTTCACTTGTTTAAAATTCTGTAATTTCATGGAGACTATAGTTAAACAGCACGCGTTATATATATATATATATACACACACACACACACACACACACACACACACACACACACACACACATATATATATATATTCAAAATCAGTACTATTTATTACTATAAATATTAACTACACAAGTATTACAAGTAATATTTTTTAAATGTTAAAGTTTGTTTACACGACAATCTTTTGTTATTAATAATATTGTACGTAGACTTGTTCTTTTGAAATACATTTATCTTTAACCTATTAGATATCGGGCAATTTTGTTTATAAACGATAATAAAAAGGTCTGTAATACTTCCTAAACCGAGTGGTACTAGGAACTTGTCGATTTTTTAAATTTAAAAGATAATTCATACATAATTTTAAAACATTTTAAACAAAACTAAAAATTTAAAAGTTTTCTGCATTAGCTAAATTTTACCTAAAAAAATATTAACTAACATTTTGAAATTGAATGAAATAAGTACTATATTTCGTTAGTAGGTATAATTCTAATATATTTTATGTTTTGTAATTAATTATTACTGATTAACCTTGAAAAGAAGAAAGTAAGTTTTTAATTATTTGTTATACATTATTGTTCTTAGAGTTTTTGTTTTAAAATTATAATTTTCAACAAGCAATTGCAATTATACATACTGTTAAATCATTCATATTTTATTCTAAATAAATTTTCATCTATCAGTTGAATGTTTTAATACAAATATCTGGCATTATTTTGCTTATAAATTGCTAATCTCATGAAAATTTCATAGAAAACATGTTTACCGTAAATTCCATCGCCAATTTAATCGTTTTTTGTCAACCAATGGAAGAAGTTCGGGATACCGTTGATCACTTTATACCATCATCTAGGATCAAAGCCAAACTTGAACCCGACATAGCCTATACTGAAGCTTCGGCTTCTTTGAATCTTGTCTTAACTCGAAATGTATCTTCTGGTACCGACTCTTATGCTAATAAACCGACCACCTGTCTATCTTCTAGTGACACTATTGTTGACGACTCTCAAATCACCTGTTGGAACTGTGACATACTTAGTCACAAATCTACTGTCTACAAAAATAAAAGAGAGAAAATATATTGTTTCCGTTGTGGGAAGACAGACTTAACCGTGTATATGTGTCCAAAATGCTCCAAATCGCGTATTCAAAAAAATGGACGCCAGGGCAGTAAAGGATCGTTTCGTTTCTTGGGTATTTTCCATGTCTATCAAATATTTACAAGATATCGTAGCTTACTGTCAAAAGAAATATGCTCAAATGTCGCAATCTTAAATTAGGTTTTTGAACAATCATGGAAAGACCGTGGACCCTATGTAACTATGGGTGTCTTAAGCAATCAAATACCCGCTTTACGCGGACTCTGGTGCGAATCCCTCTATTTTTGGTTCTTCTGGCTGGGAACTTTTCTATATGTGAAGTTAAAACTAAATAAGAAAAATTCTGTCGAATGCCGTATTGCCAACCGTAATTATATATCATTTCGTAGTATCGTAACTTCACAACTTTACCGCTCATTTAATATAATAAAACCATTTCGTTAGGCGTTCATGCTCTTATTTTGGGCATTGCTTTTTGTAAGGAAATTGCTATCCTACTCGATATTTTATAAGGGTCAATTTCATTTTCCAAATCTAAATTTCTAGAAATTACGTCAATATCATCATCATTACAATCTCGAATGATTTACCCTATGACGAATTATCACAATTAAAAAATCTTATTGCCAAATTGTTTTTGCCGAGTTAAATACTATTGGTTGCGCAAAATCTATTAAACATCAAATTAAGACTTCTTCTTCGCCAATCAAGCAAAGGTGTTATTCTGTTTAACTTGCCATCTAAAAGTAGCTCGATATACAATAAGTAAAACCCCACCTTATTAGTCAAAAAGAAAGATTAGATTTACCTATTTTGTGTAGATGTTTGTAAATTAAATAGAGTTTCCGACAAAGACGCGTACCTATCTCCTACGCGTCCTTTATTCTCGACCGTTTGCGTAATGCACGGTATATAACATCTCTGGACATAAAATCTACATACTGGCAGATTTTAATGGAAGAAAACCCAAATAAATTTACCGCTTTAACTGTTCCGAATAAGGACCTCTTCCAGTTCAAAAGGGTAGCTTCTCGTTGATACTATTCTAGGATCAGACCTAGAACCGTTCATCTTCGTCTACCTTGGCAACGTAATTATTTTAACATCTGATATCAAACAACCTTTTTTCTACATCCTAAGTAATGTTTTCATTATTATTTATTTAATGGCCTATTTACCTCACTTGCTTTTGCATTTATAAAAAACATTTTAATGTCTCAGATAGAGTCTTTTCTTGTTTAACCAAAGAAGAGCTAACCTTAGGAAAAGGTAAGTATAGTCAATGCTAAAGGTCTTTTGGTTGTTCTCGATAAAGTTTCCGCTATTCTTGAAATACGGTAAAAGACAGTCATGACGTTTAAATAAAGCTAAGGAAATTTTTTAAAATCGTATAAAGGAGAGAGATAACAGATGATGCAACAGTCTGGAGATCTTCCTGGACGCCGTTTTTGTTTTTAGTTTTATTTTAATGTTCGTAAAGATTCACTTTTAGCATGTGATTCAATTTATTTTTCTAAGTATGTCTTTTCTTGGTAAAGATTGACGATTCAGGTGGCTAACTTGATCTTGAAAGCAGTAGTTCAGAAGATGTTTATAGATGTGCAACCAAACCGCCTCCTTCTACCTTTCAAGCAAAAATTTTTATGTCTTTCAACTGATTTTTCCCTTGCATTTTCCCTTTAATGCTTACGCTCAATATTATCTGTCTATCCCCTCATTACATATTTCAAATATTGTATTTTATTTAGTTTAATGGTTAAAAATAATTTTTTTCGCTTTTGCAAGTCATTAAAGGCTTCACACTTATTCTTTAAACCTGCGGTATTTGCAGTATTTGCGGGTATAGGTATATTCAAAAGCTTATATTCTTTTTTTTGTTGTGAGTTCAGCATTTATAACCATATAATAGTATAGAAAAGACTCAGCACTTAGATACGCGAATCTTTAGATTCAATTTGGGATCGGTTTTTACAAAAAGTTTCTTCATAATTATAGAATTTCTTGACCTTACTTCCTTTTTTAGGTCGAGCTGTTCGTTGACAATAGTAGATAAATATTTGAATGAGGCTACTTGCCCAATTAAGTTTCCATTAATTATCAATTCGCATTTATTTAAATTTTGAAGACACAAGTAGTCTAGTCTAAGATACAATTATAGGTAGGCTAAATATTTGGCTATGCCGAACTATACAATCTATCATGTATCGCAGTTCATGAAGATTATTTCAAAACGGTATCATCTGTGTATTTGATGTTGTTGCTCATATTAAAGTTTATCTTAATCCTGAGTTTAATTTCTCCAGGGCCTGTAAAGAAGCGACGATGGCGCATAATCCTCTTAATGCGAACTATTTTATCTTTATCTTTCCTTTTGCCGTTTAGTACCACTGAAGCTTTGTCAGTAGCCGTTTATCTTAAAATTTAAATCAACTTGCAACGGCTAACACAAACAAAGATCTTTTGATAATTGATGTAGCAAGCACATAACGGGTGGCGTAATGCGTTTTAATGGTTTTTAAAACGTTAATGCATAAGTATCAACAAAGTTGTGGTGACGATATACAACGTAGTGTGTTCGGTATTTCATGCAATGCTAGCAGCAAACTATGGTTAGTGGCCATAAATTTGTGGCCATTAGAGTAGTGCATTTTTTGCGTTATAGCGTACCATTGACCAGAGTCAATAATATCAGTTAGGTAATAATTTCGCCGCGAGTATAACGTTCTTAGGTGTGGTAGAATGCCTTCGCGGAACATTGAAGTAGATTCGGAAGTGTAACAAATGATTGCCAGTTTAGTGAAATCTGTGCAAACGCCAAAAAAAATTGAAAGAGTTCGACGAGCTGTAGTCAGAAGTCCTTCCCGTTTAGCAAGGCCGCATAGAACAGCATTACATATTTCAGGACTAATATTGGGTAGAATTTTACACATTCTTATAAAATCGAAATCGTGAAGAAAATTCTGCCGCAAGATTTATCTGTAAGATTACATTTTTTAAGAACATTTCGTAATTTACTTAATAATTCTCATAATCCAAATGTTTTGAATAATTCCATTATATCAATTGAGGAGTGTTGTTACTTATTAAGATCCGCTAATAAACAAAATGTCCGTTACTGCTCTGCATAATAACTCCATGAGATGTAGAACAACCTTTACATTCCACGAAAGTTACCGTGTAGTGTGATATGGCTCCATTTGGAATATCATGTTTCTAGTTAGTCAAAGAAGACGAACAAACAGTAACTTCAAGACCGTATGTGGAGACGATACAAAATTTTTTATCTGCCGAACTACAACGACTCGGAGTAGACAACAATAAATTCTCGTTCCAACAAGATGAATCAAGAAATCATACTGCAAAAATGTGCATGCCAGTTCTAAGAAACGTGTTTTCTGGGCATCTTGTACTGCGATTTGGTAATGTTAATTGGCCGTCACGATCACCGGATTTAGGCAGCCTAAATTTTTACTTGAGGGGATGTTTAAAGAGCGGTGTGTTTGTAAATGACCATCTCACATTATAAGCCTTAAAAGCCAGCACAAGCCAACAAATTCTAACGATAAACCCCGATACGCTGCAGCGAGTTAAGCAGAAATTTCAACAGTGTCTTGAAGAATGTGTAAAGAAATAGGTTGTACACTTGATAAACATAATTATCAAAAAATTATTTGATATTCGAAAACTGCATTATACGTATTTGTAATAAAGATTCATGTCTGCGTCTTTTCAATTTTCATTACCGAGTTTGGCATAATACACTAAAACCCAATACAATCCATTGCCCTATGCTGGGACACATCAAAAGTATCTCTAGAAACTTTGAGGACAGGTTTATTTTCCAAGAAAAAAGTTTATGTAAACAAATGCTTGGTTTTCTTGCTTTTAAGAAACTGTGTAAAGTTAGATAATTGAGTGATATTATTGATACAATCATAGACTAATGAATTACTCTATCAAACGGGTTAGCTAATTGTAGTTTATCCTTGTTAAAGGATGTGCCTCTGCAAATGAGAGCAAGCATGTGGTTTATGCATGATGGGGCTCTAGTACATTTTAGACTTATTGTTCGGGGTGTATTGACTGCTTTGCTCCATAACAGTTGTATAAGTATATATATATATATATATATATATAATTCAGGTTACTTTTTATCTGGTGAACAGGAACACTAACGTTTCGGAACTGTATTTGTTCCTTCGTCAGAGTATTTAAATAAATATCGTTAACATTCAATTAAAATTAAGTTAATGAACATATAAATAAACTATAAACAAATCGGAAACATCCAAAATTTGCTGAAACAAATAATTTTATCTAGTAATTTTTAGGAATGAGTCTAGCGTAGACTAACATAAAAATAAAATCCGTATCATCATAAAAATATAATTACATTTTGGCACGCGCTTCTGAAATATACACATACGAATGCAAGTTCTGTATTAAATTGATAATTACACCACTGAAATATTTGTCGAATATAATTTATAACATAATATTATAGTTACTATAATTGCAAGTAAGTCAATTATCCCCAATACATGAATATATAATCATTAGCTCTAATTGGTTTAATACAAATGTGAACGTTTTCGTAATTAAAATTTATCTAGAGTATAAGAAATCATACTTAATTAAATAACAATTAAAGTTTTAAAAGTGAAAATTTATCATTTTTGTCTAGATGTAACGGAAGTTTAGTCTTAAACAGCAACCTAAGTGTAACTAACGTAAATGGAAACGGAATAGAAAAAGTGCGTGAAGTCTCTAACATAGACATTGTGTATACATAATGAGTTTAATTATAGAAGAATCCGGGCGAACTTTCGCATAATTAACCAAGAAAGCTAAACGAATTTTAAATTAGGAAGCCAAGCAGAAAATGATTTAGGTCAAAGTTTTAATATGCAACGATCTAGAATTGCAACCAAAAGCATATTTTCGTGCTAATATTTGATGTATATAGTATTTATTATAATTATTGCTATTAAGTATAAAAGAATAAATTATAAAAATGTATTTAAGTCAAAAACGTAAAATGTAACTCTTTACGCGTCGTAAACATTCATTGAATTTACATGAATAAGAAACAAAAGTCGAGTGCTTGCTCAAAAATAATATTGTGTTTGGGCAGCTAAAATTAACTTAATTTTATAATTTATACCTGAATAATCCATTTATTTTGTAAGTAAAATATCAAATTTTCTGCATATTTAATTAATTTGAATTAAAAAATATTTTTTATTATTAACAAATATATATCTTAGAAAAATTGTGTTGCAGAACTATTAGACATTTTAAACCTGTTAAAAAAATAGACCTTCTATCGGTCTTGTCTAATTTAAGAGTACATTAACCATAGTAGTCTTGAGCATTTGAGTGCGTTCATATAAATGATATCGCAAAATGTTGAATTTTAATAAAAATAATGAAATACATTTCATTAGATGAAAGTGAAACGATTATTCGTATTAAAGAGTATAAATAATATACCGTTATCATGCCTGAATTAATATAAATTAATTAATTAGAATATATAATATACTTAAGTATTGATCGACCTCTGGGCGGATTAAAAGTTTTCTTCCTAACGAGATGGGCATGAGTTCCAATCGCTGTAGCAGCTGGGATCTTTCTTAACCCGGTCAACGTTCTTTCACAGTAGGTAGGGCGTAAATTAAGACATTTAAAGAAATGCACGAGACTGAAGTAATTTAATACTAGTACGAGTAGCGTCGGTAACATTGGAAGTTACATACTTTTTGAAAATCTTAATTATTTGTATCATCGTAGATAATGTTATAACATATAAGTTTTACAAAAAGAAATAAGGTAGATTGTAGATTCCAACGGACTTCTAAAATTTGTTCAATTCCCATTAAATTATTATTTACGTTTATTTTGGAAACGATAATTGTAAAGTCAAATTGCTTAACTCCCGGGATCTTTTCTGGTAACTTGCTTCAACGTATTTTTTCAGCGAAATCATTAAGTTCACGTAAAAGGGCATTAAAGACGTAATAATCGTAGTAAGTTTTAAGACAAAACGTTATAGCGGTTTTTGAGAAAATCTCAAACAACTTAAAAGTTGCACGAATAAAGGGGCACTTCTGGTCATTTGATTTTAATTAAATTCTAGCCATATCATGTGCCGAAAACGAAAAATTTAAATATAAACTTTGATTTTTATACAATGTTTAGTTGTCGAGATATGTTGTTCACAATTAATACTTTAAAAACTTCTGGTTATTCGATTTTCGAAAATTTATTAGAAAAACTGCGTTCATATAAAACGGAATTATGTAGCTAATAAATGCTTTAAGTTAGAGCCGATTTCAAGAAAATTGCGAGAAACGAAAATTTGGATAATATCTAAAAATGACATAAATAAAGCAGTACTTCGCGTTATTTGGTTTCACCAAATTCTTGATTTGTCATACAAAGGTAGTTATAACCTCAAATATAAATTTTTAATTTAGTTAGGAATTTTGTTTCATAGTTATTTTATTCAGAGTTAACGGTGAAGGTACTTGCGGTTACTCCATTTACCGAAAAGTATATGAGAAACAGCCTGAATTATATTCAAGATCATTAAATGGTTAAGAAATAGGTTTAAAAAAATCGTTAGCCGATTTGGGGAGAAAATTGCAAAAAACAAAAAATTCTGAAAATATCTAAAAATAACAGAAATAAAGTGGTACTTCCGGTAATTTAATTTTAACTAAATTCTTGATTTAGGATACAATAGTAGTTATGACCTCAAATATAAATTTTAATTTATCTAAGACGTTTAGTTTCATAGTTATATTATTTACAGTTAACGATAAAGGTATTTCCGGTTACTCGTTTAACGGAAATTTTCTGCGAAACCGTCTTAATTATATAAAACGGCATTAAATATCTAAGAAACATAGTAAATTAAAAAAGAAACGTTATAGCCAATTTCCAGAAAATCGCGAAAAACCAAAAGATGGCAGGAGTAAAGTAGACTTTCGGTTATCTAACGTTAGTGAAATTGTAGCGTGTCCAGACGGATACAAATTTAAATTTAAAATTTTGTTTATATATGTACAACTTTTCGTTTTTGAGATACCGTGTTTACAGGCACACCACACATACACACATACACACACACATACACACACACACACACACACACACACACACACACACAC
>JAHWXV010289755.1:0-10956 GCA_024586415.1 Phrixothrix hirtus | reverse complement strand
TGCTGGCTTGCAGAGTAACCCGTTCATGATAGGGAGCTTAGTCTGTATAGAATAGCGTTAGGCATGCCTGGGGTAATGCTGGGATTGTGGCTGCGCTTGTGGCATGTAGGCTAAATACGCCAACACTGACCGTTATGGTGTCGATTCCGTAAGTAGGGAATGCTACATCGACATAGGGTACGATCTAGGCTAGCATCCAGGTCTACCTTTATAAATATTGCTAAAAAGAATTAAAAATGTTAAAGTATATTAATTCGCTTACAGACTCATTTCTCTTAATCTAATTTTTCATTTTACAGTTTTTAAATCCATATTAATTGAATCATAACACTGTGAGTACTGCATTATTACAGACCTGCGCACAATTTTATTAACATAAAAGCACCAACAGTTAAATACGGTGTAGATGGTCACAATTTGCGATTTAGTTTTTATTATTAAAACACTGGTTACACAACGAAACGCATCTTAGTAACTGACTTAAATTGCCATAATTTTGTTTATTAAAATCTGGGTCACTGACATTTACAAAGGTGTATCATTTTACAGTCTTGTTTTTATGCGTCTGCTTAGAAAGTCAAATTAAACACGTACAATTCTGTTTTGCTATGGAAATGTTTATTAAGTAAGAAACATTTACTTGATGATATTTGTATATTTGAAACTATGTGTATATTCGACTCGTCATTATTAAAAAAAAGAATTTTTAGTATTAGTATTACTTTTAATTTTATGCTTATTGGGGAAGCTATAGGGCCTGCTTTCATCCCTTAAAGGGAATGGCATATTATCTGAAACACCCTGTATACAGGCTTTTAAAAAAAATAAGTGGGCATTGATTTGAATTTTCTATTTTTGAATCCTTCGAGATTTGAATTAAATCACGGGGATTTCAAAACTCTTCTTTTTTAAAAACCAAATATCTAATCACTGCACGATGTTCAATTTTATTCATTTTTGTAAAAATGCACAAGTTGTTCGTTTTCAATGACTCTTAAACACAAACTAATTGAATAACTACCATTTGAAGCGGGGTTTTTATGAATACCAACAGTGGTGCGATCTGGTGGTGCCATCTCTTGTCTAGGTCAACTAATTGTCAGCTAACCCTGGTATGTTCGTAATTAGTTTAGATCAGATTTCGATCGTGTGTGTTGTGATGTCAATTACAAATTAATTTGAAGCCCTGAGGGAAGTATTTATTTGCTACTGAAACTCATTCCTTTATGGAACTTATATTTAGAAAACCATCCATTCACAAATTAAGTTCAAGTTTTTCTTGTCAAACTGAAAAGTGGCTTGGTTGTCTTTTATTTACACAAATAGGCGTATTCTATATCCCTTACTTTATTAAATTTGTATCCTTTATTTATATGAAAAAGATGACAGAAATGTTATTGGGTTAAAGAAAAACACACTTTTTGTGTAGGATTAATTCAAATATTAATAAGGGTCGAGTAAAAATGCCGAAGAAATGTTTTAAACTAAATTTTGTTAGAAAATGTGGGTTATGAGAGTTGGGTTGATGTTTTTTATATTTCGCAAAATAAGGCAGTTGATGTTTAAATTAAATTTCATACTATGGTAGCAAACGTTTCTTCAAATAGAGGCAGTCTATTTAATACCGCAAATCCAATAGAATCACGTAGGTAACGTAATATTTATTAAAATATATAGCCGTAGGTTTCCAGATAAATTTAAGATATTATTTAAAAGTGAGAAGAACGTAAAAGTTATACGAGAACGTCATCTTCGTTCTTGCTGAATATTAAATTTGTAAGTCGAGCAAAATTACAACTTCAAAGTAAAATTTTTTTGCAATTTAGGTACATATGCGCTCCGGATTTTATTAATAACTTTTTAAAAGATTTAATTTTAAACTTTAAACCTATATGAAAAACGCTGCGCAGCGAGATATAAAAATAATAAATTATAATTTCATTCAACGAACAAAATGTTTAATTGAATTGTAATGAGGTAGGTGTATATTCAACAAGCTTTGCACCTAATTATTGCTGGCAATAAGGTAGCCCTTTGGTTGGGTTACGGTCACGGTTCATTATAAAGGGCCAATTCAGCTATAGGTTGCGCCGCCGACATTTCACCCTTTCTAACAATATTGGGTAAAAATGTAAACTTAGCTAAAATAAATTTGTTATGATTGATTTACAGTCAATACGAGGTCCCGTACTAAAGTTTCCAAATATCAACAAGTAAGTCCGCCGAATTTACGCAAAAATGAATTGTGTGACGTAAAATTAGCCGTAACTATTAAAGCTCATTAAATTAATAAAAAAGTTCTGTCTGACATAATTTTTTCTATTAAAACTTTACGTTCAGATTTAGTGAGAACAAGCCAACCGCATGAAAAGCAGACAGTTAATTTGTTCCACGCGTATCCCACTCTCCTGCAAGAAAGTTTAATTAATTTTAGAGAAGCCTAAAAATATATAATGTAAAAATAAGCAGTTTTATTGGAATATTTTAAAGAAAACGTTTATTTAAGCAGCTGTATATAAAAGCGATTCCTTTTGAAGCTTTCAACACAAAAATATTTACCTTGTCAGATAATTCAATTTAAAATTCCTTCTCTAATACCAATTTATGTCCATTTTCCTAATTTTCATTTTTCCTTAAATATTAAAATATAAAGAATCTCGGATATCCTGTTAAGATTTCGATATCCAATGAACAGAAAAGGGCAACATTAATATTCAGATATTCAGAGATGTAAACCGATATAAAGCGAAGACTACCTGCTCTTTGACTCGACAGTGCGTTAATCTTCCTATTGCATTTATATTTCATGAGAAGTAGAGCTCCCCGCGAATACTTAACGAAGGGGTTGCACCCCTCTTATAACTAAACCGGGCTCTTGGGACAAAATTCTCAATTTCCGGCATATTTTTAGAATCGCTGTTATGGAGCCAATCTGCATTTAATGAATAAAGAACGAAGAGGTGACACTGCAACGATTACAGTTCAGGATTTACACAACGCTCGATTTAACTCCAAGTCATTTCCGAAATTGATGACGCGCCCGATAATCGATGATTTATTGCTATAGAACTGCTCTTAACACATCACCAAGGACATCCAAGAGTACTTGAATTAATTAGTCGAAGGGACATTAGGTACAACACACTTAAACTTTAGCCACTTTGAAGTTGAATAATTTATTTTTATACAGAACCTTTTTGTTTCATTTATCGAATTAAGTAGAATAATTTAAGAAAACAAACAACAAAAACGTATTCCTGCCAAAAGCTTTAGGCAATTTTTTTGAACTGACACAATACATTTCCCAAAATACAAAACATTCAAATATGTTACAATAATAACGCCTCACAAAGCTTTTGTAATATTAAAGCATATTTTAAATTCCCTAAAGAGGAAAATGAGCTTCGAATGTTCTTTGTTCATACAATTTATTCATTGTAATTAGTAAGTACATATAAATGTATTAAACCACACAGTGTTTATGTGAGGGTTTGTAAATACGTATAATTTAGTTTTCGAAGTAAAACATTTATATTCATGGCAGCTTTTAATACAAGATCAACAATCTATCCCAGTGAATTTATTATTACCACATACAAGGGAGGTTTTAAAATTTGTAACGCTCCACACTCCTTTCTTATTTAATTTTTAAACCAAATTTTAATTTGTCTAATAATACAAACATACACATATCTTGATTTCAAATTTTCTATTTTTATGCAACCACTTGTACACCAATAGTTTTATTAATACCCGCAAATCTTATTGTAGAGTGACGTAATTATTTTCATGGACATAGAATATTCTAACTCGCTGGATTAGTACTAAAGATGCATGGGGCATTTACGCCCTTCGAGTTGTATTATCCTAATTTGCCCGTTTTTGCAAGCGATGCATACTATTCGACCATAATGAGCTAGCTCCATTTTGGTTACATTATTTAAATTATCTTTCTCGGTCTTGAATTATTGTTGTGTTTGTTCGGGCGAGGTTCAGGGTCAAACTCAGTTTGCATTAGGAAAACAGATTTGGATTTTTCTGAATTCTATGATTTAGAAACGTGATCACTTTCTGCGCAAGTTTTTTATTGCACGAGAGTCTTTCAGAAAGTAACGGACCGTTGGATGTAACTCAATGAAAATGCAAGATATCAGAACAAAACTTTATTCACAATATCACTGAACCTTACAATACTTTTCAAAATAGTAACCCCATTTATTGAGGTACCGATCATAACTCAGCACAAGTTTTTCTATGCCGGCGCTATACTTATCCACCGTCAAAATGTTACTGCTTCTGTGAGCTAATCATCATTTGCGAAGTGTGTTCTTCTAAAAACCCGTCAATTTTGAAAAGATATGAATGCCCTAGACGCTAAGTCAAAGACTTGTTGTGTAGTTGAAATTCCATGAAGGCCAGCGCTGTCATAAATCAACATTTCGCGTCTATTGTTTCGTCGAAGAGACGTTATTGTCTCCGCTCTTGGCACGAATACCTACAGAAGTGCGTCTTGGCGGTCCCAAAAGACAGTTGCGAATTGCTTCTTTGTGATTAAATTTGGTTTCACGTCTGTGGATTTTTAAAGAGAAATTGGATGATGCTACTTCATTGATTGGCGCTTGGATTCAGGTGTCTCGTACTACAGAGAAGTCTCATCTTCGAAATGTATTACCACCTCACTCGTATCGCCTAAGAAAATCAATAATTGCTCCCTTTTGTAACCAAGATGAACTGTGACTACTTCATATAAGACCTATCTCAAAAGTCCTGGAAAAAAATTATGTAATGTGTTCAAGGTAAAGCCTCTATTCTCCATAACGTGGTCAATTTTTAATTTCAAGTCATCCGACGGCCAGCCATCGTGTACGTTTGATCCTACTGCATTAAACACGCGACA
The DNA here is from genome assembly GCA_024586415.1 of Phrixothrix hirtus. Classification (NCBI taxonomy): domain Eukaryota; kingdom Metazoa; phylum Arthropoda; class Insecta; order Coleoptera; family Phengodidae; genus Phrixothrix; species Phrixothrix hirtus. The sequence continues at coordinate 6,059 of JAHWXV010289755.1, read as the reverse complement.
CCATTTTCTTCCAGAGGACTCGTTCATTGTATGTTCAGTGAAAACTTATTTGATTAGTCTAAAACATTTCTATATGACGAACATTTTGCACATTCTGAAACCCAATCACACTTTGGAGATCACATTTAGCGGAACATTATATTGCAGCCTCCATATCAAACATCTGTCAATAATATGAACGTTATAATACAACAATGTGACTTGACTTGGGCTGAAGTGAAGCTAACCGGCAAACACGCAATCGTCCTTTACTTTCTGAACGACCCTTATATATTTGTTATTAATATTTATTGGCCTTTAAATATCTAAGTCTTTAAATGAATCTTTCATATGTTGAGCAACGGTTACCCATTATCCGTAACATTAAAGCTAAATGCAGCGAGGCGTCTTGATGTTAGTTAGCCATTTTCGTTATCAGTAATAACTTAATAACTACGCAGAACGTGTTGTTATACCTTTACTTAACCTCAAGCTCTATCGTTAGCTGTCAATATTGGGAAGGTTTTTCCAAGTTAGGATAACCTCCTTTTGGACATAAAATTTTTTGAAATTATAATATGTGTTTGATTACTTTACGAACTTATCTCACCTTTTTGTTTTATTCCTTACGCTCCTAGTAATCACAATTGTAGCTACCCTATAAATAACATATACTTAAATCAACAGTCATGTCTCCTGAATTTAGCACCGCCCTGTACCTCCACGTCCTTCAGTAGTTTTATGATCGCCAAGTTGTTTACAGTGTAATTTATGTAGGATGACTTCTTTTGGTGTGTGAAATTTTAGTAATGTATTGAAAACTAGTTCTGAGAATTTAAGTCGAATTAATATTTCCAGGTAAAGTCCATCGTGCTAACATCGGTAATTCATAACCTTGCACTACATAGGCGAACCTTATGAATAAATTAACATGGTTATGTGTTAGATTTTTTTATTTCCAGAAAGACAAAGCAACTTAACTTATCTGATGATATTTATAACCGTAATGACGTAGGATCTGATTTTGAAGTCTAGAATCACGAATCTGACGAACTGTTAGATATTTTTCGTTAAAAAATGTATATCTCTGTTTCAGAAAATGGCAACGTTTCATCTAGATTACGAAGATAATCTAACTTTATTTAGATTCTCAAACATTCTAAGAAATTATGTATTTTATGGCATAATGGCCCCAGAAAAGGAATCATTTGGACAACTCTAACGAAATACTTCCAGCATGAAGATGCTTCAGTAAATATTTGAATGATAGCTCTGTCGCCTACCACGCTCATTTAAATCCTACTGTTACCCACAGATGACGGGAAACTCATTAAATATTACCGCACAAGAAATTAAAAAAATCTTTGACCTACATGTAATCATTGTGATACCTTTTAGTACTTTTAAAACCGTTAAATTTTGTCATAACTTCTTTCAATATCTTTAATTTTTAAGGTATTAGCGAACATATGTTGGAGTAGTGCTTTCTTTCAGGCACTCCAATCTTTATATACCGGTATTTGGAGCGCTAAGAAGAGTTGCAACGTGCTTATATTTAACCCCTTTACAAATTTACAAACTTTCAAACTTTTTGAATTTTTCCGATGCCAGTGTTTCCTTTTTAGTCTATTCGCTGATTTTATTAAATAATTTCTATTTTCGCTAAAGATCTATTTACACTACTAATTGAAAAACTGCAGTCTCCTAACGAACATAATTTTATTCCAAATATTTCATTTGCATCGAACGTTTTCGTAATGAAGATACATCTACAGGCTTACTATTAGTGACATAACTTAATTTTAGGCTGGTATAGAGTGAATTGTTGATTTTAATTGTTGAAATGTCGTGGTTTATTCATTGCTATTTGATTTAAAAAAAACATTTTTGTTAAAAAATTAAAATAACAATTTTATATACAATCAATTGGTAGAAATTGGACAAATGCAAATTAAAAGGCGCGAAGTGGTGGAAATTTTGATGTTTATAGTAATTAGAAAGTAATTCAAAGTAGGCTGCAGCTAAAACCCTAACAAAAATAAGCCAAATCTGTTAGATAACCAAATTTTTGTGCTTAGGAAAAAGATCATTAACTTAAATGTCATAACATCTGTTCTAATTAGTGAAAGAATTGCCATTACTAATTATAATAACGGCAATCTGGTGAATGTAGTAACGTAAAACGAAGGAAAAGATACAATACTAATTTAAGGATATTCGACGAGCTGACTTTCAGTCACGATGGATATAGACAATGAAGTGGATCTGTAAAACGCATCACATATAAATAAAGGCGAGTAGAATTTCAAAACTTTATACTTCCAATAATTTTCCAGGAGTAAGGATATTTATCGAAGCGTCCAATGCTTCTGAACCTTATTTTTGAACGACTTGGAGAAACAGCTATACGAGGAGGAGCTAAAGTAGTTCTTAGATAAATCCCAGAGCATCGAAGAAAAATAATTAAGAACCGGCCTCACGAATCGAAACTACGAATGTAATTCAGGCGTCTGAACTGCTCGCCTAAAAAGTTCCATTAATACCTGTTAATGCCTCAGAAGCTAACAAAAAATTATTTGATATAAACATTCTAAAAGTGGTAACCTCAGAATCAAACCAGATGCCAAATGTTTGCTCTGTGCAAGTGCGAAAAATGCGCTGAGTCGCACCACTTATTATCGCGAGCGATCTGTTGTAATTGCCAGACTGACTTCCCAGCCAACTGACGTACATGCACCGTTAAATCGGATATTTCAAAGAGCAAAGGAGAGGAAATGAATGAGCGAATGGAAAAACTACGCCTAGTAACAAGTACTGTATTTTATAATCTGACCAAATCAATCTTCACTGAGGTCGTCTCCGAAAGGGCCTCAAATTTAGAAGCTATAATTGAAAAAGTTACATCAAGCGCTACTCGCACAGATAATAAATACACCACAGATAAAATTTACAACATAAAGTGCTAACGGTGTTCGATATAAAAGAACTAGAACTTAAATGCTTTCTCTACGTTCGTGACATCGTTTGCCTATTTTTAACAGAAAATTGAAACCTAACATAAACATGCATACGAGGTATGTTTCAGAAGTAATGGGAATGATGTTTTAATAAATTTTTTATTGAATTAGTTTATAGCTTCATTTTATTTCCTTCAAAATATGTCCCTTAGGCGTGTATATAATGTCTCGTTTTTTTATTCTCTGTAATAATTCTGGAAGTTTTGATCAGTTACGCGTTTAAAATCTATGTTGCGTCTTTTTGAATGATTTCTATTATTTCGTAATGACATCAAAGTTGCTGCTTAATTTTCGGGAATTAAAAAAGACACAGGGAGCCAGATCTGGACTGTAAGCCGGACATAGAACCACTGGAATCTATTTCTGGGACAAAAATTCTCTAATCGACAATGAAGTATTGCTGGGATATTGTCGTGGTGCAAGATCTAAAAAGCGCCAAACCCTGGTCGCACACGCAAAACACTTTTTCTCAAACGATTAAGGACATCACGATAAACCAATTGATTTACTCTATGGTCCAGCGATACAAATACTTTGTGAACAATTTCAAACAATCAAAAAAGACTCGATTTGCTCATCAAAGCTTGTTCAGGTCGCGGGGATGAAGGTGTGTACTACTCTGTGCTTTGCTTTTTTGTTTCAGGATCATATTCAAATATCCACGTTATGTACCTACCCCACACACTAACATGACGTCAGACCTTCTACCGATGCAGTGTTGCCACATCGAGTGAATCAGTTGCATTCTAAATGTTTCTGAGACACACCTCGTATACTCAGATTCATGTTTCAAACGTGACAAAACAACCAATTGCTGTTTTAAATTCAGTGTATGTGTAAGATTGTTTAGTTGACAAAATGGAAGCAATAAGAATCCAACTTTCTTTTTGTACAAAATTCTAAATTAGTTTCTGTTTATAATTTCCCAAGCAAGACCATCTTCCGGGTAAGTTTTATGTAATTATTGCAAACACGGTCCAAGCTTAATATGTAGAGACCTTCGTGCAAAACATTGTTCGTAGAGAAGCAAGGTAACTAATAAAAATTGGAAGTTAAAGCCAGTAGATCTCGCTTGAAATAATTTCTCCGTATCAAACTTAGGTCGCTACGTTAATAAACGCACTACCGTTCAATTTTAAAAGTCGCAAAAGCTCAGCAAGGTTTGGCGCGGCAAATACATACGAGTTAATCGCATAGTTTTGTAAACAAAAACCCTCTCCCAAAAAATCCAAAAAACTACTTCGTTCAGCAATGTTTTACGTAGTAAACATCTCAAAAACTGCAAAAGCTGCTTTTATTACGTTCACAAAGGTTAAGCAAGATTGAGCGCGATAATTAATTAGGTGTGTAACTGCAGAGCCCTTATACATTCATATTTTTTGTTAACAAAAAATTCTTCACGTCTAAATTTCGAGGTTGTTGATTTTGAATAGAATAGACTGTAGTACCTTAAAACAAATTGTGTTGTGATTACAGATAAAAATTAGAATAAATGTCAAAAATTAAACAGCGCAATGCCAACATTAAAATACCTTAGTATTACATATAGGAGATAGAAAAACTGCATTAAGGTACCGCTAAATCTCCATTCCCAAGTATACAAGCACGATGATGCTAAGAAACCAAGTAAATTGCTAAGGTATCCACCGCACTGGAAAATTACTTCAAAAATCGATATACCCATAGAATATCTTCTTTCACATAGCATAGTTACAAATATATGTTACTTTGAAAACTTTGGGTTGCACACCCATCGCATCTAACCTCTTTCTACCAAACACCATCAAAACCGTTAAAACTCAAGGACACCCTTCAAGTTTGAGAGTAAGCCATTTTATAGTTTTTGAGTTACCATGGATAATTCTATGTGGAAAATTTTCTAAAATATGCCATATTGGAATAGATTTCAATGTGTTCTTTTACATAGTCTAATCAAAAATATATGTTATCTTGAAAATTTTCTATTCAAAGCCCAACCCTTTTTACCGATCACTATTGAAAACTTTACAACTCGAGAGAAGCTTACGTAGTTTGTACTCTCTAAACCTTCAAGCATCCCGTTAAACCATTTTTCAATTACCGTGAACAAAGCGATCTCAGATATTTTTCAAAAATACGCCATATTGGGAAGTCGCTTCATAAAAAATATACCACTATACATACTTCGCAATGTTCTTTCACAAGGCCTATAGTGAAGATATTTTGTTCAAGCTTCCATCCCACTCACTGATATTCACCGAAAGCTTTTCAACTCTAAGAACTTTCACTAGTTTGTACCCTCATACTTTGAGAGTAGTTCGTTTATTCCTTTTTGAGGTATTGTGGTACAAGCAAATAAACATCACAAAACCAACATGAACGTATTCAGGAGACCTCAAAATGTGATGACATGTTGAACTTGGCACATGCGCAATTTTAACTCATTCTAAAAACTTCCCTACAATATCGCATATTAGCGAAGTTACAACTGACAAAATTATTGCTAACTTAGAAATGGGCATTCAAAAGTTTGTTAATAGTTTTGAAAATCTGACGAGGGATTATACACAATATAAGAGAAATCATATAGAGATATTCCCGAAAATCGATAAAATAGTCAAATTACTGTTAAAACAATTCCCAATTGTAACGTATTTACGTTACTTCCTGGCCAATAACTGGCATTGTTAATAATGCTTTTGATATTTATGAGACATCTAGTATAATATTTGTTATGGACATAGTTTTCTGTATGTGTAAAGTGCGATCGTTCAAATTCCCAATTAAGGTAGGCTAAGCGATCGCACTTTATAATTTATACACTGTGTCCGAAAAGTATGGAATATCATATTTATGTCAGTAAATATGCATTTTATGGAAAAATGTTTTCTATAACAGTTGCTTAGTTTTTTGTTTCACGTTATAGGGCAATACCAACTAACTATTCTTTAAAAAAACAAAAGCGCAACAAATTACACTTTAATTTTTTTTAATGGAACGGTACCCCTTTATTGTACTCATTTGATAGAGAATTTGTTTCTCTTTTCAATGATATAGAACATTGATACACTTGCATAAGTAAAA